>JAVJIF010010898.1:0-121232 GCA_038442645.1 Agave tequilana | reverse complement strand
TTTCAGATCTAGACTAGGGTTCTAAGAGAAAATGGAAATTTTTTTTGAAGGGGATTGGAACTAAAAGCTCATATGCCAGATTGATGTAATACAGGATCACAATCACCTTCGAATCTAAAGAGAATGAATAAACTAGGATTTTGAAAGAAGAAATAAAATAAGAGATTAAGGTTTAGAGATAGAACAAGATAAATTTATACTTCGCACCCTTACATCACGGGTTTCTCACCCCTTACACCACGGGTTCTCACCCATAACTCAAGAGCACACTCAAGAATTTTAACTGGAAAAATTTTCATTTAATCATTGTCTACTGAATAAAGTAGTGAGGCCTATTTATAGGCTCTACAAAAAGCCTAGTTCCCAGTTATAACCGATGTGATACTAAAACACAATAAAAGAAAACATTAAACTCAAAAGTAGACTAAGGCATAAAAAATAACAAGCAACTGGTGATGTCCTCATCGTTCTCTCTTCAACATTACTAACTACGAGAATATACCATAGGGGACATTTCATAGTAGATAAACTATGCAGGACCAACATGTGATACCTCGCTTCTTCAATTAGCATGGAAGATTATTTATTGTGAATTTTGAAATATTTCCAATATTTCAAATTACAAAAGAAAATGTAATCAGGTTAAAGAAAGAACTTATGGAATATCATTACAGACAGATGATAATAATGCAACTGAAGATACCTTGAAATAACTTATTTATGGAGTTCTGCTCGAAAAGCTGTATAGCCTCTTAACATAGAGAGAGAGAGAGAGAGAGAGAGAGAGAGAGAGAGAGAGAGAGAGAGAGAGAGAGAGAGAGAGAGAGAGAGAGAGAGAGAGAGAGAGAGCTAGAGCTTAGTGTATACCAATTCTCCAATGAACGGATCTCGTTCTGCACCTCCACAGATTTCTTTCCAACCTGAAGCAGTAACCTTGTCTCTCAAAGATAATTTTCTTGAGAACAAAAAGCAGTTTTTCTTTACTATGGTATGTAATGCCCAGATGGCAGATAGAGCTTACCACAGAAAGCTTGTTTCTTAAGGTGTCTAACTGAGACACAAACTCTGCATCTGTCAACCCTTCTGGAAACAATAAACCATCACTAGTCCTGCAAAACAAAGTTCAGGGACTTCTCAGTCAAAATGACCAGATCAAAAGGGATTACTACTTATGATGATAACAAGACAAGGTGACGTGAAACGTATACGAGTGTTCGAAAATCAGCGATAATGTAACTCAACTCAGGCGCGTCACCAACAAGTTACGATCATTGGGTAGGAAAATAAATTAAAACTATAGTGTTGAATAGATGGATTTAACAAACAGTCACACGCATAATTCAGACCATTCTAGTCTCAATTAAATCAAACACACTACTTAATTATAAGTGCAATGGTTGTACTCGCAATATCGAAGATCAGCAAAATACGGGTTATGAGATTCTCACAACTCATGATATTATAATGGACAACAGGAAACAATAATAATGTTCTAGAGAAAAAAATTATACAATGTAACTCAATAAAAACCTAATTGTAGAAATTAAAAAAAAAACTCACCCACTGAGAATTGTGTTCGATCTCATTGTCTTGCTGATGCGTAGCTCTGTCTTCTACGATTCTAACGCTTCGAGAAAGACTCGAATTGGACTCTGAATAACCGAGAAATAACCCGAAAATGAAAGCCAAAGCTTAAAGGGTCTATTTTGGCTCATCGGGTCTGCACTGTAGCGAAGCGGGTTGGGTCTGTGTATGAATTGGATTGGCACAGATTGGTATAGTGATCGGATCCGGATATAATCTATTGTCGGGTTGAAGACTTGAAACTAAACAGAGACTGGCTATTGGATCTGGATCGCTGGCTAACGAGTCGGGTTGCTCTGAAACTTACGATTGCAACAAGTCAGGATCTCAACCCAATTGGATCCAAGTTTGGGTTTAGTCACTTTGACTTGAGCTCAAACTGAGAGGCCAGATCTCGGCTCATGCGAAGGCCAGTGAGGCTGGCGTCGGCGGCGCTGGCAGGCGTCGGCGAGAGGGGTTGATGATGGTTAAAATGTGGCAACACAAGGGCAGAAGAACAGGTGGAGGTGGGTTCGTTGGCGATGTTTATTGGTGTGGTGCAGGTGGCGAGAAGGGAGAAGGCTGGCGCTGGGGTTTGCAGGTGATAGAACAAGGTCGTGGCTAGGCGATCTCGTGTCGATGGCGCGAGAGTGATGGAGAGATTGTGGGTTGCCGATTGGTGACAGGGCAAGATCGAGCTCATGTGGGTGCCAGATGGTCAAGAAAGGAAGACGAAGGAGAGAGGTGTTGTCGAGGGAAAGACAGCGGCGTTGGTGGCAATTGTGGGTGCAGACGCAGGAGAAAGTGGCGTGGGGATGCTGCGGTTGTGGCTAGGGTTTGGATGAGACAAGGGAGATGAATAGTAGATGATGGTATTTTTTCTGGTTATTTTCGGATTCTTTTTTTTGAATATTTTGTTTGGATTTTCTTAAAAACATCAAGAGAGGGTTCAGGGTAATTTTCTAGGGTTTTGTAATTGAGAATTTAGAATTGGGAGAAGGTTTTGAGAGTGTGGAGAAGAGGATAACTAGGCTATAGCTTCGCACTCAAAACTTATGGATCTAGAGCTTCACTCTGGTAGATTTGCAAGAAGAAATTTTCAGTGAGAAAAGAATTCAATTTTCATTAATCGAGAATTCATTGTTACAATTTTACTTGACTCATACCCATATATAGCCTTACAAAATGATGAGTCTTTTCTCACAACCGATGTGGTAGTAAAAAGAGAAAAACACTAACAAAATAAAAAGAAAATACAGACTCTGAGTCGGCATTAAATAAAAATATACTCTGACTAAATACTGAAACCACATAAAAGTCACGCGTCTTCGCCAATGATGATATATGCTCCAAGGTCGCGTCTCGATGTCCGCATCATTCTCCCCAGGTGGGAGAAAACTCGACTATGTCAAGTTAGGTGCAAGAAGGCTCTCATAACACCCAACACAACTGGGCCAATCTGCTACAAATTACTATGATCCACCCATGTATTCTCGGTAGGTAATTTTTCTTTCAAACGAATCAAATATCATCAGGTTTCACCATCTCTATTAGATAAATTTTCATCATCTAAAATTTTATCAATTTTTTCTGTTGTATTAGAATGAATCATTATTTTAAATATTGGCTGATATCTCATTTTTTGCCTGTTGCCAATACAATATGGGAAAATCGTTCGCCCGTATCGTTTGCGGCCAAAAAGACCGATATTTGAAATATCGGCCGATAAATCGTCTAATATGAGTTGACGCAAAATCAACCGATATGCATTTATTTTAATGGAGTTCGTTTTTTTGAACCCATCGACATTGAACCCGAACCTGACCCGTCACCCGACTACATAAGTATTGTTTGTATCGTTAGGGATTGATAAAAATCAAGCCCTAATTTTTCTCCTCCATGAATTGACGGTGACGACGCTTAATTTTCAGATAAGTAGATTATACAACTTCTAATCTTATATTTTTCAATTTCATGAAATAACTTATTTATTGCACGACCCACGACTGTGTGCAAATGTACATTATTTTTTTACCATCTTTGCATGTACATTACATCATTTTTGTTTGGTAAATGATATCTATGACACCAAACCAACTTTTAGTTATCAATATTTCATTATATATAGTATCTGATATGAACGCCCGATATACGCGCGTATCCCCGATATCTTCCCCGATATCAAATATCTGATATGAAAAACCCCATTCATTATGATCCCGATATCCGATATTTAGAACCTTGGGATAAATCTCTGGGAATGGTGGAAATGAGAGGCTCTCAGAAAATGGCTCAAGGGAGGGTTTGTCAAACAGTAGGATAAAATCAAGACATGGTAATCCACTAGTTCTTTAACACTGAAAGCAAGATTGATTCTAAAATCTTAGAAAGATAAATCAATGTTTATAATAACGATAATGTAATGATAATGTTTTTCTTCTGTTATGTTAACATAGGTTATAACAGAACACATAACGAAGGTTTCACGATTTAATATTTACTTAATAAAAAAAATATAATTATATTTAAAAATTATAAATAAGAAAATAATTAAAAAATATAAAAATATATCAAAACAATATACAACAAATTTAGCAAATCTCACAATAATTGTTAGCAAGTATCACAATAATTTTTCACATTCACAAGTTATAATCATAATTCCATCTACATAAATAATAATATGATCCACATATTTCATTATAAATCATAATTTTTAGTCATGATATTCAATCTACATAAAGATTCATAATTCAATCTACAATAATTCATAATTCAAACATAATTCATAATTTACATAAAGATTCATAATTCAATCCACAATAATTCATAATTCAAACATAATTCATAATTTTTAGTCATACTATTCATTATAATTCAGAAGTCAATCTACAATATGCTATTCAGTATGCTCCATGTGTCCTTCACTCTCTTCGATATTTTACCCCTGGTTTCTCTCTGCTCTCTCTCACCCTTCGATCTCTCTGCTCTCTCCCCCTCCCGATCTCTCTGCTCTCTCTCCCCTAGAGAGAGCAAAGAGATAAGGAGAGAAAGCAGAGAGATATCATCAGGAGAGAGCAAAGAGCAGAGAGAGATCGGGGGGAGATTGGAAAATGAGAGAGTGAAGAGCAGTGATCGAGGACTCTGCCGAGTCGGATACGACTCGGCCAAGTCTTATCCGACTCGGCGACCAACGTTACGACTCGGACGCCCGAGTCAAAGGGCGGGTATCGAGTCGACCCGGGTCGGTTCCGACTCGGAGTCGACTCAGTCAACTCAACCCGACCTGGGTCGACTCGGCACCCGCGAATCCGCGAACATAAAGGGGGGAGAGAGAGATCTCTCACGCTGCCCCCTCTCTGCGTTTCTGAATCAGAAAGAAAAAACCCACGCCCCCGTCGCTGTCGCCTTCGTCGTCGATCTCTCCCCTCGCAGGAACCTCTCTCTCCCCCTCTCTGTCGATTTATCTCCCTCCTCCCTCTGTGTCTCTCTCTCCGTCGATCTCTCTCCCTTTCTCTCTCCATCTCTCTTCCTCTGTGTCGCTTTCGCCGTCAATCTCTCTCCCTCTCTCTCTCCATCGATCTCTCTATCCCTCTGTCTCTGTCTCCGTCTCTCTCTCCCACTCTGTCTCCGTCGATCTCTCTCCCTCTCTCCCCTCTGTTCCTCTCTCTATCCCTCAGTTCCTCTCTCCCTCTCTGTTCCTCTCTCCCCCCTTTGTTCCTCTCCTCTCAGTCCCTCTCTTCCTCTGTGTGACTCTCTCTCCCTCTCTGTCTCCGTTTCTCCCTCTCTGTTCCTCTCTCTCCCCTTTGTTCCTTTCCTCTCTCTATCCCTCAGTCCTCAGTCCCTCTCCCCCCCAGTTTTTCTCTCCCCTCAGTCCCTCTCTCTCCCTCTGTTCCTCTCTCTGGTTTTAATTATTTGAGTGTTTTAATTTAGTTAATTTTAGTTTTAATTTAATTTAACAGATAATTTTTTAAATTTTAGTATGGCTCTAATACACCGCGATATTGGATGGGAACATGGTACCCTTATTGGTGGAAGTAGAAAACTTGTGAAGTGTAATTATTATGAGAAACAAGTCTATGGTGGTATCACTAGATTGAAACAACATATAGTACATGTACCCGGTCAGGTGGAAGGATGTTACGAGTATCAAAAGAGATATCTCAAATAATGAGACATCTTTCTGAAGGTAGCAAAGAAAGAGCAGCCATAAAATCCAAGAAAGAGCAACTTATGAGATCTTTAAGTGAGGAAGGTTTTTATGATGTGACTGATGAAAATTCTGATAATGAAATTGAAGAAGTTGGTGGTTTAGGAGCAGTGTTCTAAATGGCGGCCACAGCGGCTACATCGGCCGGAAAAATTTATCGGGGATGGAGATATATCGGCGACATATCGGGGATATTTTCAAAAATCGGATGTCAAAATCGGACTGTAAATATATATATCTTCTTGTCTTAAATTGCATCTCAATAAGAGAATATATGCATAAATTATATAAAGCTATATAAAACATCATACTTATATGTTTAAGATATACTTAACTCGATAACTTGCATTAAACTTATAAATGCATAATCACTATTCAAGTGTAGAATCTTCACAAATGTCACATTATCACATCGCTCGAATTACCCAAATACCTAACCTAGAAATTGAGTGTAAAACGCTATATCGGGTCCAAAATCGCCGAAATTGCGGCCGATATATCGGGTCCATGCCGATTTATCGGCGATTTGGGTGAAAATCGCTATATCGGTTTGGATGTGCCAAATCATTGCGGCTAGGTGCCGTAAACGCAATATCGACGCAATATCGGGGTTATATCGGGGATATTTAGAACACTGTTTAGGAGTTGAAAAAAGACAACTAAAACAAGCTATGAAAAAAAGTCGTGAAATAGCTTGGAGATCAGCAGAAGGAGTTGATATTGGTGGCAGTAGTTCGCAGCCTTCAGGATCAGGGATTAACTGTGGATTGCGTCGGAGTATGACACGAGAGAAGCTGAAATTCCAACTCGTGGTATTGATCCTTAGATGTTCCCAACAAAACAGAAATCAATCAAAAACATGTTATGTTCTCAACTGAGAATATTAAAAAGGTTGAAAAATCTATAGCGAAATTCTTTCACTACAATGCAATACCATTCAATGCAGCTGATAGTGGTCCTTACTACTAAGCCATGATTAATACTATTGTGGAGGCAGGCCCAGGTGTAAAAGGCCCTACAGGGTACCAGATTGGCAATCTGCATTTAGAGGAGGAAATGAAAGAAATTGAAGTATATATTGCTTCAATAAAAACAAAATGGCCGCAGTATGGTTGCACGATCATGTGTGATGGATAGAGTTCTCGAATAGAAAGCCTATTGTTAATTTCATGATTTATTGTGATCAATGTTCTAAAAAAAAGTTTAAGCGGTCGATTAATAGTCCTCTTAAATGTTTTCGGCCTGAAACCGAACGAAACTTGAAGAAAGCGGTCGGATTACTCGGCCAGGTGATTAATTCGCTTAAACGATGATTAAGCGTTTAATCAGTGATTAATTAGCAATCGTTTAAATGTTATTCAATCGTTTTCTAAATGGATTCGAATTTCGAACCCAATTAAGCTAACTGAACTCAAACCCGATGCGACAATTGAGGATATAAATTATCGCATGTTGGAGAATTAGGGGCTCGCAAGCCCTAAATTTATCAGCATCCTCGATCTTTTTGCGGCGACAACAAAGCTCCCAAATCTCACAAAGAAGCTCTCGAAACTCACAGCGAGGAGACGACCCCTAATTTTATCTGAAGTTCTCGAAGCTCACGACAGCGGCAATTCTCTTGGGGAATTAGGGCTGCCGAAGCTCGACGATGAAGTTCACAAAGCGTTAATCCTCCTGTGGCGAACTCTCCTTCGACGGTGACCTCCCTTTGCGGTTGATCCTCCCACCGCGACCTCCCTCTTTGTCGACAAAGATCCCCTGCAATCAGCTCTCTGGTCAGCAGCAAAGCGTTGATGGCAACCTTCTCCTGCGTCGACGGTGTTCTCCCCCTGGTCAGCTCTCTCCCCCTCGTATGCACGTATTTTGTCCAGGTTCTTGCCAGTGGTCTTTGTTTCTCTTAATAAATTGGGAAGTGTCTCAAACAAGAGAAGGATAGAGTTGCACATTACTTGCAGTTGAATCTAACAGTGAACTAAAGTTGTTGAAAGTATGTTGCTTTTTGAAAAAAAATACATATATTTATTCATTTAAAAAGTATTTTTTAACTATAGTTGTTGGAGGTGGAGCTACATTGATGTACTTTGAACTGACTGACATTATTACTTTTTAAATTTCTCTAAGTACTAGCAATTTAATTTTTCAAGTTATATTTGTTATATCTTTTATGCTTTTAAGTATTATAATATTATTATATATTACTAATATTATAATATTATTATATATTAAAATAATAATAAATTGGGAGTTTTTAGAATTTATATTTGCATGTTTTAAGTATTATAATATCATTATATATTAAATAATAATAAAACGTGTAATTCGTTTAATCACCATTTAAGCATTATGTGCTCTCGGACCGCGCGCGTACTGAAATCGCTTTTTAGAACATTGATTGTGATAAAAGCATAATCTATCATACTTCTGTTCATACTACTAATATCTCGAAGACTACTGATTACATATTATCGCTAATGGATAAAGTTGTTGATGAAGTTGGTGAAGAAAATATTGTGCAGGTTGTAACAGATAATGAGGTAAGTTTCAAAGCAGCTGGTCACATGTTGATGGAGAAGAGAAAACATGGTCTCCCTGTGCAGCACATTGCATTGATTTGATGCTTAAAGATATTGGCTCTGTGAAATCAGTCAAAGAGACATTAGATGATACTAAGATGATCACATCATTCATTTACAATAGCCTCAAAGTGGTGAATTTAATAAAGCTATTTACCAGAGATAAAGATTTTGTTGAGATCAGGTATAATACAGTTTGCCACCGAGTTTATTTCTATTGAAAGCCTTATTTATTCGTCTTTGCGCAAGATTTGAAGAGAATGTGTGCGACAACATGGCGTGAATTCAACAAGGAAAGGAGTAGAAGAAGTGTGTGAGATAATGTTTCTAATCTCATTCTGACTGACCGGTTTTGAAAGAAGGCAAAAGAGGTCCAAAACATAATGGATCCTCTTGTTAGAGTCTTGAAGATTGTGAAACATGACAAGAAACCTACATTATCTATTATATATAAAGGTATAGATAGAGCAAAATTGGCTATAAAGGCATCAAATAAGAATTGAAAGAAGTACTGGGATATCATTAATAGAAGATGGGATGGACAATTCCATAGACACTTGCATGCTGCTGGTAATTATTTACCTAGAAATCATATTTGTTGACTAGAAATTGAAACTATCATATCATAACAATCATGTGCTTACATTATTGCAGCATATTTTTAAATCCAGCAATCCAATATTCAAAAACTTTTCTACACATGCAGAAGTGAGAAATGGATTAAAGGAGGTCATTAAAGATTGGAGCCGGATTTGAATAAACAAGCAAGAGCTATTAATGAGGTAATAATAATTTATTTATTTCATCGATATAATGTTATACAAATATTAACTTATAATGTGTATTCTCACAGATAAAATTATTTGTGGATGGAGTTGGAGAATTTGGAAGCTCACTGACTAGAAGAGCAGTGCAGCAATCTCTTCCAGCTGATTGGTAGATTAATTATGGCAAAGAGGCTCCCAATCTGCAGAAAATTGTTATCAAAGTTTTAAGCCAAACATGTTCTTTATCGGGTTGTGAAAGAAATTGAAGCACGTGGTTGCTGATTCATATAAAATTGTGCAACCGGTTGGCAATGAACAAGTTGCCTAAACTAGTATTTGTTCATTACAATATGCGGTTGCGAGTAAGAAACTTAATATGCAAAAGCGACATTGATGATTATTACAACCCAATTGATCTGAGCAATATTTTCAATGATGATGATATTTTGGATGAGTGAATTCGTGAGGGAGAACGATGTTACCACCAGATAACTTAGGTTGGTTGGATGAAGGTATTCGTCGTAGTGACGAAAGTGGCGGTGATGGAGGTGACGGCGGCGACGATGGTGATGGCGGTGATGATGACGGCGATAATGGCAGTGATCGTGGTGGTGATGATGACGGCGATTATAGAGGTGATGATAGTAATAATGAAGACTCATGGTGTTAGTGGAAGCCAACGAGGTGGTGTTATGACATGGGATTCAAAATATTATGTCACATAAGATACAGATCATAGAGCCCGGCGGGAATTTCGCAACAGCGTAGGCATTTGGATCGGTTGGTCGATTTCAGTTCTAGCGATGATTATTCGAGTGGACATGATAATTACTCACATGGTCATCATAGTCTTGAAGGCCATTTACAGGGGTTGGGTTTGACATCTGGCCAATATTCTAGCACTGATTATTCTAGCACTGGTGAATATTTTACTAGCAATACTGAAAATCGAGGTTTTGAATATTATCACCATAGAGTTGATATTGTACAACCCCTACAGCCATATGACTCTGATGTTGGATCCTCTGGTCAATCATCGCAGCCTACAGGATCTCACCCACAAACATATTATTATCCTTATAGAAACTATATACCTGGTTTCTATACTTATCGCGGGGATGATGATAATGATGATTTTGTGCCCCCTCGTAATTCAATGTAGAAATGACTATATTAGGAAGTATTTATGAATTATTTTGTGCAATTTACTATATTATGCATGTATTTTGATATCTTTCCACCGACGACGCTTGTATTTATACTTTCACGTTATGTTTTGAGTGCTAGGTGATATATTTTTAATATGTGATACATGGATTTTGATGTCTATATTTTTTTATGATTTATCATGATTTTTCATAATTTTTTTGGCATTCTATGTAGCGTTTTGCGTGTATCATCCGAGTCCGATTCGAGTCGCCGAGACCGATCCATCTCGGTGCCGACCGAGTCAGCTGCCGAGACCGAGACTTTGAACCATGGTGAAGAGAGATCGGGAGAGAGAGAGAGAGCTTACATGTGCTTGGAGACAGAGAACCACCAATTGGATGTTGGCCCAAAAGGTTACACTCTCTATTTGTATAAGTTTTGATGATAATAAAACACACAAAAGCTATTTGGTACTAATAAGTTATTTTAGAATGAGTTTCAGGCTTGAACAAGTATTGATGGCTTTAAGCATATTGCAAGGTTAATGGCGCTAAACGCATGTTGATAAGTTGATGGCGCAAGAGAACTCTTTTATAGGAGAGGAGGCTCCAGCTCGGCAACGTGGTTCAGAGACTTCTTTCTTTCTTTATATAGTTTTTATTTTTAGTTTGTTAAAGGATAGTATATAGTGTTGAAGCTCAAAATCCCTACACACACATATTTACACATGTTTTTCTAAAAAGATTATTGTTTTTCTCTTGTATAAATATTTAATATGCCTATTTCAGTATTTGCAAACTCTATTTTATGTAGTGTACTTAGTCTTGACAAAATTAATTTTTGAAAATTAACATATCTTCAAAAACTTTTTTTCAAAGAAAACTATTTTGACCTGTTGCGGTCGACCGGAAGGTCGATCGGCTCTGTTTTAAGTCAAAACGGTCGACCGCAGTTCTGACCGTTGGGTGTGTGCATGTGTGCACGTTACCACCGGTCGACTGGGCGGTCAACCGTACCCCATATTGGTCGACCGAGCTTCGACCGACTGAAAGCACCCTAGTCCCTGTTTTGGACGGTCGACCGGGCGGTCGACCGTAGGCTGGCAACGGTCAAATGTTTTTGAAAACCGGTCGACCGGCCCCGGTCGACCGAGAGCGATTTCTCAGCCTAAACGGCTAGTTTTTTAAACACGTTTTAAAACGTGTTTTTATTCTTCAAACGAGGTTTATGACTGGTTTTGGGTCTAATCTTTCATGTTTAATCAAAATTATACTTTACCTTTAAATCCCTACCTTTATCCTATAAATAGGGGTGATTAGAGTTGAGGTGAATAACAACAATTTTTGCAAAAAGAAATCAAAGCTTGAGTCTCTTTAAAAAAAAAGTTTTGCTCTCAGTTTTTGTGCTCAAAATTCTGATTTTTCTCTGAAGTTTTTTGATTCTAAACTCCCTTCAACTTGTTTTTTATTTTTTACTTAGAAACCTTAAGCTTCAATCCTATACATTATTCTTTAGGGTTTTGTAAAGAAAAGTTTTTCAAAAGAGATTTTGTCGTCGTTTGATCACAAGTGATTATTGTATTTGTGGTTCCATTACCTCTGGACTAGAGGAGTGTGATTGAGGAGTTGGGTACTCCCTCGTGGTTGTAATCCTTTGTGGAAGTTCTAGTAGATCGGAAATCCTTCGAGGTGAAGGGGGGACGTAGAGCTGGGTGCTCGAACCTCGAAACAAATCTCTGTGCTTGCGATTGGTTTACTTGTGTTATTTACTTGCTTTCCATTCATTCTTATATTGTCGATCAATACTCTCACAACAAAATTGCATTGCGCACCTCAAACTCTTATTTAGAGGAATCACGAGGAAGGAGTTCAGAGCCCTTCACGGGGTATTCGACTTCTAATCTTATTTCGAGTGATCGTTGCATCATATCATTTTAAATTTGTGCATTGATTAGCATTATCACCTATTCACCCCCCTTCTAGGTGATTTCAATTGGTATCAGAGCTAGGACTCTAGTTTTTGGCTTCACATCCTTAGAGAGATCCTAAAATTTACTAATCACTATTTTCATATCTTCATTCATTCACTCACTAGTAAAGATGGCCGATAACATTAAGACCCCTTTCAAATTTGATGGACTCAATTTTCTCATATGGAAAGTTAGGATGAACATTTTTCTACAATCTCTAGGTAGTCTAGTTGCTAAGTCTTCGACCAAGCCTTTTAGTAACCTGAAGGTGAGGAGGACACTTGGTCTGAACTTACCTCCAAGGAATTTGATGCTAATTCAAAGGCTCAAAATGCCCTACTTTTAGCTCTGAATGAGGATGACTTAACACGGGTTATTCATTACAAATCCGCCTATGAGATTTGGCAACACTTATTGGTCACTCACGAGGGAACATCACAAGTCAAGAGAGCTAAAATAGATCTCTTGCGTTCCCAATATGAAAGTTTTAAAATGTAAGAAAATGAATCTATTGATGATATGATTACTAAGTTTACTCACGAATGCTCTTGCTTTTCTAGGTGATGAAATAAGCAACGACCAAAAGGTGCGTAAGGTGATTCGTGCTCTCCCTTCATCATGGGAAATCAAAGCTACCACCTTGAAGGAATTGAATGACAAAGACGAGATGGAGCTCATAAGTCTTATTGGAAATCTAAAGACTCATGAGATGGAGAAAAAGGCTAGAGAAGAAGCGGTACCTCAAAAGAAAAGTCTATGACTTTCAAGTCTTCCTCCACCAACTACGATGATGAAGAAGATAATGAAGAGTTATCTCTTCTTGTGAGAAATGTAAAGAGAATGTACCGCAAGAATAAGCTCAACTATAGATGGCGATGGGAAGGGAAGGAGGAGAAAAAGATCAGATGCTACAATTGTCGGAAACCCGGACACATCATGGCCGATTGTCCAGATTTCAAGAAAAAGATATCCTCCTCCTTGAAGCAAAAGAAGCCGGTTGAAAAAGGGGTATAAGGCTTCTTGGGACTCGGAGAGTGAATCTGAAGATGAAATCGACACGATAAATGTGTGTTTCATGGCAACACACCTAAGGTAACAGCCCAACCACTTGATGATGAAAGTGAAATAAGTAAAGAATTGTTATTACAAGCTTTCGTTGAACTTTCAGAAAGTTTTGATGATAAAAAGGAAGAGTGTTCAAAATTGAAAAAGGAAAATGAAATGCTTAAAAGTCAAATTGTCATTTCTTCAAAAGAAAAAGATGAATTATCTTCTATTTTTATTTCAACACAATGAGATTTTGATGCTTATAAAGTTGCTTGTAAAGCTAAATATCTTAAAATTGATGAAAATGAGTTTTCCATGTTAAAAACTAGAATAAATGATTTGGGAAATGTTTTAAAAGAATATGCCTTTAATAATACTAAATTAGAAGAAATGTTTTCAAAGAAGCATATGCATACTACTCATGCTAAACATGATAAAACATCTCATGCCAAACTCCACATGTTCATCATGCCAACACATCACATGTCAATCATGCTAAAATACCTCATGCTCACAAATCACATGTTCATAAATTACATGCTCATTATGCTTTTAAATATGCAAGAATTTATAAATGTACTTATTGTGGCCGGAATGGTCATTTAACTAAATTTTGTTATGATCATATGAATAGTACAAATAATCTTGTTTGGGTTCGAAACACTAACGCTTTAGGACCCAAGAAAATATGGGTACCAAAATTAAGTCTTAAATTATTTGATGTAGGTACACACTAAGACTCCAAGACGTAAGGAGCGGTGATACCTTGATAGTGATTGTTCAAGGCATATGATATGGGACATCAACAATTTCACAACCCTATCAAGGTACATTGAAGGTGGCACCGTCACCTTCGAGGATGACTCCAAGGGCACCATCATCGGTATAGGTAACATTAAGATTGGTGCATCTCCTTTAATTGAAAATGCAGTTCTTGTTGATGGGCTTAAACATAATTTGCTTAGTATTAGTCAACTATGTGATCGTGGTCTCAAAGTTGTGTTTGATGAATCTTCTTACAAAATTTTTGATTGTAAAACCAATGATTGTATTCTCACTGGATTTCGTGAAAATAATGTCTATATTATTGATATGCTTAATTTGGATTGCTCTACAAAATGTTTAAATGCTTTTGATGAGATTTCATGGTTATGGCATAGAAGATTAGGCCATGCATCTTTTGATCACCTTGCTAGAATAAATTCTAAGGAATTGGTGAAGGGTATTCCTTATTTGAAGTTTGAAAAAGACCGCATTAGTGGTGCGTGCCAACTTGGGAAACAAACAAAGTCTTCTGTCAAACCAATCAAGAATATCATGTCATCTAGGCCATTAGAATTGAGTCACATGGATCTTTTTGGACCAACTAAAACTAAAAGCTTAAATGGAAATAGATATGTTTTTGTTTTAGTCGATGATTTCTCTCGTTTCACTTGGGTTTTCTTTTTGGAGCATAAAGATCAAACTTTTTCGCATTTTAAGATTTTTCGAAAAAGCGTTGAAAAAGAAAAAGATTTTCGATTTTACGATAAGAAGTGATAGAGGTGGTGAGTTTGTCAACCAACTCTTCATGACTTAATGTGATGAAAAGGGAATTAAGAATGAAATGTCATGTCCTAGAACTCCACAACAAAATGGAGTAGTTGAGAGGAAGAATAGAACTCTTCAAGAAATGTCTAGGACTATGATAAGTGAATATGAGCTCCCTCAATACTTATGGGCCGAGGCCGTAAACACCGCATGCTACATATCCAACCATATTTATTTGTGTAAAAAACTTTTCAAAACCTCTTTTGAAATTTATCATTTAAGAAAACAAATGTTTCATACTTTAAAGTTTTTAGATGCAAGTGTTTTGTTTTGAACACCAAAGATAATTTGGGTAAATTTGATGCTAAGGCTTATGAAGCAATCTTTATTGCTATTCTAGTACTAGCAAAGCATATAGAGTATTCATAATCAATCACCTCATACTATTGAAGAATCTATGCATGTTAAATTTGAAGAATCTAATGCTATTGTTGAGAATGTTGTAGAGATTGACTCATTAAGTGAGGACATGAAGAAAATATCCTTGAAGGACTCACCCATCAAGAAGACAAGCAAGAACCTATTGGTGAAGTTCAAAAGGATGAAGTGGAACAATCACAACCACTTCCTAAAGATTGGAGATACGCCTCAAATCATCCCAAAGATCTCATCATAGGTGATGTATCAATGGGGGTAACCACTCGCTCTAAACTCTATGATTTATGTGGGAATTATGCATTCATATCTCATTTTGAACCCAAAAACATCCTTGAAGCCGAGGGTGACTCATATTGGTTGCTTGCTATGCAAGAAGAGCTCAATCAATTTGAGCGCAATCAAGTTTGGCACCTTGTTCCTAGACCCCATGATAGACCAATAATTGGTACTAAGTGGATTTTTAGGAACAAGATGGATGAGTCAGGAAATGTTATAAGGAATAAGGCTAGGTTAGTGGCCCAAGGTTACACTCAAGTTGAAGGAATCGACTTTGAGGAGACCTTTGCACCCGTAGCACGGCTAGAAGCCATACGGATCACACTAGCTTATGCATCTTATAAAAATTTTAAACTTTTTCAAATGGATGTAAAAAGTGCATTTTTAAATGGTTTTATTGATGAGGTGAATAACAACAATTTTTGCAAAAAGAAATCAAAGCTTGAGTCTCTTTAAAAAAAAAGTTTTGCTCTCAGTTTTTGTGCTCAAAATTCTGATTTTTCTCTGAAGTTTTTTGATTCTAAACTCTCTTCAACTTTGTTTTATTTTTTACTTAGAAACCTTAAGCTTCAATCCTATACATTATTCTTTAGGGTTTTGTAAAGAAAAGTTTTTCAAAAGAGATTTTGTCGTCGTTTGATCACAAGTGATTATTGTATTTGTGGTTCCATTACCTCTGGACTAGAGGAGTGTGATTGAGGAGTTGGGTACTCCCTCGTGGTTGTAATCCTTTGTGGAAGTTCTAGTAGATCGGAAATCCTTCGAGGTGAAGGGGGGACGTAGAGCTGGGTGCTCGAACCTCGAAACAAATCTCTGTGCTTGCGATTGGTTTACTTGTGTTATTTACTTGCTTTCCATTCATTCTTATATTGTCGATCAATACTCTCACAACAAAATTGCATTGCGCACCTCAAACTCTTATTTAGAGGAATCACGAGGAAGGAGTTCAGAGCCCTTCACGGGGTATTCGACTTCTAATCTTATTTCGAGTGATCGTTGCATCATATCATTTTAAATTTGTGCATTGATTAGCATTATCACCTATTCACCCCCCTTCTAGGTGATTTCAATTGGTATCAGAGCTAGGACTCTAGTTTTTGGCTTCACATCCTTAGAGAGATCCTAAAATTTGCTAATCACTATTTTCATATCTTCATTCATTCACTCACTAGTAAAGATGGCCGATAACATTAAGACCCCTTTCAAATTTGATGGACTCAATTTTCTCATATGGAAAGTTAGGATGAACATTTTTCTACAATCTCTAGGTAGTCTAGTTGCTAAGTCTTCGACCAAGCCTTTTAGTAAACCTGAAGGTGAGGAGGACACTTGGTCTGAACTTACCTCCAAGGAATTTGATGCTAATTCAAAGGCTCAAAATGCCCTACTTTTAGCTCTGAATGAGGATGACTTAACACGGGTTATTCATTACAAATCCGCCTATGAGATTTGGCAACACTTATTGGTCACTCACGAGGGAACATCACAAGTCAAGAGAGCTAAAATAGATCTCTTGCGTTCCCAATATGAAAGTTTTAAAATGTAAGAAAATGAATCTATTGATGATATGATTACTAAGTTTACTCACGAATGCTCTTGCTTTTCTAGGTGATGAAATAAGCAACGACCAAAAGGTGCGTAAGGTGATTCGTGCTCTCCCTTCATCATGGGAAATCAAAGCTACCACCTTGAAGGAATTGAATGACAAAGACGAGATGGAGCTCATAAGTCTTATTGGAAATCTAAAGACTCATGAGATGGAGAAAAAGGCTAGAGAAGAAGCGGTACCTCAAAAGAAAAAGTCTATGATTTTCAAGTCTTCCTCCACCAACTACGATGATGAAGAAGATGATGAAGAGTTATCTCTTCTTGTGAGAAATGTAAAGAGAATGTACCGCAAGAATAAGCTCAACTATAGATGGCGATGGGAAGGGAAGGAGGAGAAAAGATCAGATGCTACAACTGTCGGAAACCCGGACACATCATGGCCGATTGTCCAGATTTCAAGAAAAAGATATCCTCCTCCTTGAAGCAAAAGAAGCCGGTTGAAAAAGGGGTATAAGGCTTCTTGGGACTCGGAGAGTGAATCTGAAGATGAAATCGACACGATAAATGTGTGTTTCATGGCAACACACCTAAGGTAACAGCCCAACCACTTGATGATGAAAGTGAAATAAGTAAAGAATTGTTATTACAAGCTTTCGTTGAACTTTCAGAAAGTTTTGATGATAAAAAGGAAGAGTGTTCAAAATTGAAAAAGGAAAATGAAATGCTTAAAAGTCAAATTGTCATTTCTTCAAAAGAAAAAGATGAATTATCTTCTATTTTTATTTCAACACAATGAGATTTTGATGCTTATAAAGTTGCTTGTAAAGCTAAATATCTTAAAATTGATGAAAATGAGTTTTCCATGTTAAAAACTAGAATAAATGATTTGGGAAATGTTTTAAAAGAATATGCCTTTAATAATACTAAATTAGAAGAAATGTTTTCAAAGAAGCATATGCATACTACTCATGCTAAACATGATAAAACATCTCATGCCAAAACTCCACATGTTCATCATGCCAACACATCACATGTCAATCATGCTAAAATACCTCATGCTCACAAATCACATGTTCATAAATTACATGCTCATTATGCTTTTAAATATGCAAGAATTTATAAATGTACTTATTGTGGCCGGAATGGTCATTTAACTAAATTTTGTTATGATCATATGAATAGTACAAATAATCTTGTTTGGGTTCGAAACACTAACGCTTTAGGACCCAAGAAAATATGGGTACCAAAATTAAGTCTTAAATTATTTGATGTAGGTACACACTAAGACTCCAAGACGTAAGGAGCGGTGGTACCTTGATAGTGATTGTTCAAGGCATATGATATGGGACATCAACAATTTCACAACCCTATCAAGGTACATTGAAGGTGGCACCGTCACCTTCGAGGATGACTCCAAGGCACCATCATCGGTATAGGTAACATTAAGATTGGTGCATCTCCTTTAATTGAAAATGCAGTTCTTGTTGATGGGCTTAAACATAATTTGCTTAGTATTAGTCAACTATGTGATCGTGGTCTCAAAGTTGTGTTTGATGAATCTTCTTACAAAATTTTTGATTGTAAAACCAATGATTGTATTCTCACTGGATTTCGTGAAAATAATGTCTATATTATTGATATGCTTAATTTGGATTGCTCTACAAAATGTTTAAATGCTTTTGATGAGATTTCATGGTTATGGCATAGAAGATTAGGCCATGCATCTTTTGATCACCTTGCTAGAATAAATTCTAAGGAATTGGTGAAGGGTATTCCTTATTTGAAGTTTGAAAAAGACCGCATTAGTGGTGCGTGCCAACTTGGGAAACAAACAAAGTCTTCTGTCAAACCAATCAAGAATATCATGTCATCTAGGCCATTAGAATTGAGTCACATGGATCTTTTTGGACCAACTAAAACTAAAAGCTTAAATGAAAATAGATATGTTTTTGTTTTAGTCGATGATTTCTCTCGTTTCACTTGGGTTTTCTTTTTGGAGCATAAAGATCAAACTTTTTCGCATTTTAAGATTTTTCGAAAAAGCGTTGAAAAAGAAAAAGATTTTCGATTTTACGGATAAGAAGTGATAGAGGTGGTGAGTTTGTCAACCAACTCTTCATGACTTAATGTGATGAAAAGGGAATTAAGAATGAAATGTCATGTCCTAGAACTCCACAACAAAATGGAGTAGTTGAGAGGAAGAATAGAACTCTTCAAGAAATGTCTAGGACTATGATAAGTGAATATGAGCTCCCTCAATACTTATGGGCCGAGGCCGTAAACACCGCATGCTACATATCCAACCATATTTATTTGTGTAAAAATACTTTCAAAACCTCTTTTGAAATTTATCATTTAAGAAAACCAAATGTTTCATACTTTAAAGTTTTTAGATGCAAGTGTTTTGTTTTGAACACCAAAGATAATTTGGGTAAATTTGATGCTAAGGCTTATGAAGCAATCTTTATTGGCTATTCTAGTACTAGCAAAGCATATAGAGTATTCAATAAATCACCTCATACTATTGAAGAATCTATGCATGTTAAATTTGAAGAATCTAATGCTATTGTTGAGAATGTTGTAGAGATTGACTCATTAAGTGAGGACATGAAGAAAATATCCTTGAAGGACTCACCCATCAAGAAGACAAGCAAGAACCTATTGGTGAAGTTCAAAAGGATGAAGTGGAACAATCACAACCACTTCCTAAAGATTGGAGATACGCCTCAAATCATCCCAAAGATCTCATCATAGGTGATGTATCAATGGGGGTAACCACTCGCTCTAAACTCCATGATTTATGTGGGAATTATGCATTCATATCTCATTTTGAACCCAAAAATCCTTGAAGCCGAGGGTGACTCATATTGGTTGCTTGCTATGCAAGAAGAGCTCAATCAATTTGAGCGCAACCAAGTTTGGCACCTTGTTCCTAGACCCCATGATAGACCAATAATTGGTACTAAGTGGATTTTTAGGAACAAGATGGATGAGTCAGGAAATGTTATAAGGAATAAGGCTAGGTTAGTGGCCCAAGGTTACACTCAAGTTGAAGGAATCGACTTTGAGGAGACCTTTGCACCCGTAGCACGGCTAGAAGCCATACGGATCACACTAGCTTATGCATCTTATAAAAATTTTAAACTTTTTCAAATGGATGTAAAAAGTGCATTTTTAAATGGTTTTATTGATGAGGAAGTTTATGTTGAACAACCTCCCGGTTTTGTGGATCATGAACATCCAAATTTTGTTTTCAAACTTGATAAAGCATTGTATGGTTAAAACAAGCTCCAAGAGCTTGGTATGAAAGGCTTTCTGGTTTTCTTCTATCAAATGATTTTGTTAAAGGCAAATAGACACCACATTATTTACTAACATGTTGTTAGTGACATTCTTATAGTACAAATATATGTTGATGATATAATCTTTGGTTCTACTAATGAGTTACTTTGCAAGGAGTTTGAACAAATGTATGCAACGTGAATTTGAGCTGTCATTGATGGGTGAATTGAACTATTTTCTTGGACTCCAAATCGCAAATGCGTGATGGGATTTTCATATGTCAAGCCAAGTATTCAAAGGAACTCATCAAGAAATTTGGGCTTGAAGACTCAAAAATTGCAACACTCCCATGGCCACCACCACCAAGCTTGATAAGGATGACCAAGGTAAGTGTGTTGATATTAAATTATATATAAGCATGATTGGTAGTTTGTTGTATTTAACGGCGAGTAGGCCGAATATTATGTTTAGTGTGTGTCTTTGTGTTAGATTCCAATCTTGTCCCAAAGAATCTCATTTAATTGCGGTAAAACGCATTATTCGTTATGCTAAGGGCACTATTAGAATGGGTCTATGGTATCCGAAAACCGGAGAATTCTCAATGACGAGTTTTTCGCCGACTATGCAGGTTGTAGAGTGGATAGGAAGAGTACTAGTGGAACATGTCAATTTCTTGGTAATTATCTTGTTTCATGGTCTTCCAAGAAAAACTTCGGTAGCCCTCTCAACCGCCAAGGCGGAGTATGTTGCGGCGGGGGCTTGTTGTGCTCAAGTCCTTTGGATGAAACATACTCTCCTTGATTATGGTTTGCATTATGATCATATAAAAATATTTTGTGATAATACTAGTACTATTCATATGACTAAGAATGCAAATCAACATAGTAAGACCAAAAACATTGAAATTCGATATCACTTCCTTAGAAATCATTTTGAGAAAGGTGATATTGATATTGATTATGTTTCTTCCGATTTTCAACTTGCCGATATTTTCACTAAACCACTTGACTATAATAGATTTTCTTTTATATGTGGTGAACTAAATGTTTGTGTTGTTAAATAAGGAAGTTTTCTTGCTAACATATTCCTTTTTGACGTATGACAAAAAGGGGGAGAAAAATATGTTGTTTATGTTTATGTTTTAGTTTGGTGTTTTATGGTAAATTCTCTCATACTTCAAAAATTAAAAATTCTCTCATAATAAATTGTTTTATACTTGTTTAATATAGAATTATCTGAGGGGGAGCTTTTACCTCTTTTATATCTTGTGTTATAGCCTATATGTTTTGTCATCATCAAAAAGGGGAAGATTGTTGGCCCAAAAGGTTACTCTCTCTATTTGTATAGGTTTTGAAGATAACAAAACACATAGAAGCTATTTAGTACTAAGGGCATGTTTGTTTCGTTGCAAAACGTCGCAAGTCGTAAAACGAGAATGGAAAAAGTGAACTGTAGCAGAGAAAATATATTGTGTTTTACGGTGTTTGGTTGATAAAGTGAAGTGTAAATGGAAAAGTATATTGTGTTTTACGGTATTTGGTTGATAAAGTGAAAGTGTGAATGGTAAAGTATATTGTGTTTTACGGTATTTGGTTGGCAATGTAAAAGTGTAAGTGGAAAAGTTGACCACAAAATTAACTGTAGCAGTGATTTAAATATTATAAATACTATTAAATTAAATCTACTATTACAAATTAAATTGTATTAATAAATTTGAGATAAAAATTAATATTCTTAATATTTTATTTAAAACAATAATATTAATAAAATATTAGTATAAATAGTAAAATATTACTAAAATATTAACTAAATAAATAATATAAAATTTTAAGAAAATCTAAAGAACATTAATAAAATTTTAAGAATACTAAAAAAAATATAAATATTAAAAAATCTTACAAAAATAATAAAATATAGTTATAATATTATAATATTAAAAATACTTGAAAATTATTATAATATAATTTTATTTAATATTATTGTAATATTATAGAAATATAAAATTAACAAAGTAAAATATAATTATAATTTATAATAAATTAATCATTATCGTATTATTATACTGAATTATTATTACATATTAACATAATAAATATTAATATAATAATAAAATATATTATGATATTAATAAAGTAATTTTTTATATTAAAAAATAAATAATTAAATATAAAGTAAAGTATAATATTGTTATTTAATAAAATATTAACTCTAAATAAAATAATAAAAAAATGGAATAAGTATTAATAAAATAATAAAGTATTAAATAAAAATATTAAATTAAAATAGTAAAATATTAAATATTAAAATAATATTAAAACAATAAAAAAATAAAGATTAAAAATATAAAATAATTAAATAATTAAACAAGAAATTGAACACTATTTAAAATATTAAATATTTAATAATATTAAATTATATATTGATTATCAAGTAACTGTTTTAAATTGTAAGTGTACTACAAGTGAGAGTTACATGACCACAAAATTAACTGTAGCAACTGCAAGTGAGAAAATATGAGTGTAAAAGTGAGATTTGTATGACCACAAATTTAACTGTAGCAACTGCAAGTGGGAAAAGAAGAGTTGCATTTTGTAACTTGTTTTTCAGCGAAACAAACGGCGAAAAATGGAAAAGAAGTTTTACGACTTGCGTTTTGCGGCGTTTTGCGGCGAAACAAACACGCCCTAATAAGTTATTTTAGAATGAGTTTCAGGCTTGAACAAATATTGATGGCTTTAAGCATATTGCAAGGT
The DNA here is from genome assembly GCA_038442645.1 of Agave tequilana. Taxonomy (NCBI): domain Eukaryota; kingdom Viridiplantae; phylum Streptophyta; class Magnoliopsida; order Asparagales; family Asparagaceae; genus Agave; species Agave tequilana. The sequence continues at coordinate 98,127 of JAVJIF010010898.1, read as the reverse complement.
TAATGGCGCTAAAAGCATGTTGATAGGTTGATGGCGCAAGAGAACTCTTTTATAAGAGAGGAGGTTCTAGCTCGGCAACGTGGTTCAGAGACTTCTTTCTTTCTTTATATAGTTTTTATTTTTTTAGTTTGTTAAAGGATAGTATATAGTGTTGAAGCTCAAAATCCCTACACACACATATTTACACATGTTTTTCTAAAATATTATCGTTTTTCTCTTGTATAAATATTTCAATATGCCTATTTCAGTATTTGCAAACTCTATTTTATGTAGTGTACTTAGTCTTGACAAAATTAATTTTTGAAAATTAACATATCTTAAAAAACTTTTTTTCAAAGAAAACTGTTTTGACCTGTTGCGGTCGACCGGACGGTCGACCGGCTCTGTTTCAAGTCAGAACGGTCGACCGAGCGGTCGACCGCAATTCTGACCGTTGGGTGTGTGCATGTGTGCACGTTACCCGGTCGACCGGCGGTCGACCGTACCCCATGTCGGTCGACCGAGCTTCGACCGACTGAAAGCACCCTAGTCCCTGTTTGGGACGGTCAACCGGGCGGTCGACCGTAGGCTGGCAACGGTCAAATGTATTTGAAAACCGGCCGACTGGCCGGTTGACCGAGAGCGATTTCTCAGCCTAAACGGCTAGTTTTTTAACACGTTTTAAAACGTGTTTTTATTCTTCAAACGAGGTTTATGGCTGGTTTTGGGTCTAATCTTTCCTGTTTAATCAAAATTATACTTTACCTTTAAATCCCTGCCTTTATCCTATAAATAGGGGTGATTAGGGTTGAGGTGAATAACAACAATTTTTGCAAAAAGAAGTCAAAGCTTGAGTCTCTTTAAAAAAAGTTTTGCTCTCAGTTTTTGTGCTCAAAATTCTGATTTTTCTCTGAAGTTTTTTGATTCTAAACTCTCTTCAACTTTGTTTTATTTTTTACTTAGAAACCTTAAGCTTCAATCCTATACATTATTCTTTAGGGTTTTATAAAGAAAAGTTTTTCAAAAGAGATTTTGTCGTCGTTTGATCACAAGTGATTATTGTATTTGTGGTTCCATTACCTCTGGACTAGAGGAGTGTGATTGAGGAGTTGGGTACTCCCTCGTGGTTGTAATCCTTTATGGAAGTTCTAGCAGATCGGAAATCCTTCTAGGTGAAGGCGGGGACGTAGAGCTGGGTGCTCGAACCTCGAAACAAATCTCTGTGCTTGCGATTGGTTTACTTGTGTTATTTACTTGCTTTCCATTCATTCTTATATTGTCGATCAATACTCTCACAACAAAATTGCATTGCACACCTCAAACTCTTATTTAGAGGAATCACGAGGAAGGAGTTCAGAGCCCTTCATGGGGTATTCGGCTTCTAATCTTATTTCGAGTGATCGTTGCATCATATCATTTTAAATTTGTGCATTGATTAGCATTATCACCTATTCACCCCCCTTCTAGGTGATTTCAATTGGTATCAGAGCTAGGACTCTAGTTTTTGGCTTCACATCCTTAGAGAGATCCTAAAATTTGCTAATCACTATTTTCACATCTTCATTCATTCACTCACTAGTAAAGATGGCCGATAACATTAAGACCCCTTTCAAATTTGATGGACTCAATTTTCTCATATGGAAAGTTAGGATGAACATTTTTCTACAATCTCTAGGCAGTCTAGTTGCTAAGTCTTCGACCAAGCCTTTTAGTAAACCTGAAGGTGAGGATGACACTTGGTCCAAACTTACCTCCAAGGAATTTGTGTTGGCCCAAAGGCCTTCCACCCTAGTTTTGATGATGATTAACTCATGTAGTTATGTTTACTAATAATCTTGTGTTGTTTAAGTTTCAGATCATTAACCAAGATATTAGTTGGTTATTAGCTTCAACAAGGAGTTTAGAAGCTTTTCATGATGATTCCAGGGCCAAAGCTTCATGATCACTCATTGCCTAGCCCATGGATGGAGTTTTGGAGCAAGTCAACTTGAAGATGAAGATCATCAAGAAGACTTAGGTATCCATAGTTTAGATAGTGTGTTTAGATCCATTTGTAAAGCTTAGTATAGTTGATATGCTCAAGTGCACAATACACACACGTTTTTATGTTTTGGAATTGGTTTTCATGAATAGATTGATCAAAACAAGTTTACATGTTTTATATGTATAGTAGATGTTTTCTATTTATACATACATGGTTTAACTTGCTAAACAAACTTATTTTGATATCCCTATTCATATGTTGAAAAATCAAGTTTGATAAAACACAAGTGTTGGTTTTGATAAAATTGGCAAGACACAAAAATGAATTGATATGATTGATATATGTCTTGAAATTTTTATCACTAGTTTGTGTTTTAAAATAAAATGATAAAACAAGTTTTTATGGAAGTTTTAGAAAAGATATAAGTATTTTCAAAATATGTTTTTATCCAATTTTCTGTTCCAGGCTTCAACCAAGTCGACTAGTAACCTGACTAGTCGACTAGGGCTGAGGTCGGTCGACCGGGCCGGTCGACCGACGTGCACAAATCTGTGCACGTTTGGAGTCACTGGGACGGTCGACCGGGCTGAGAGCAGTGCTCTCTGTTTGTTTGGGTCGACCAGGCCGGTCGACCGTGGTCAGTGTTTTAAATCTCGGCCGATATACCGGTATATCGGCCGAGATATCGGTTTTTTTTCAAAACGAGACGATAAGGCAAAAATATAACGGATATCGTTTTTGACCGAGATCGGCCGATATATCGCCACGTGGCCGATATATCGGCCGATATCCGAGTTAAAAATCCCGGCCGATATTTGAGTTTAACGGGGATTAGATGGATCGGGTCAGAAATAGCGAAACCCATTAATAAATGGTAAACCCGACCAGCATACCCGCATTCCTTTACTTAAAAACGAAAAAACAAAAAAAAAAAAAAAAAGGCAAAAACTCTCTCTCCTCTTGACGCTAGGGCTCACGATTGCGAGTCGCGACGCCGCCCTTGACGCCAGCCCCACCGCCGCTCCTCCGATTGCGCCTCCCACCTCCGATCTCCGATTGCCCTGACGCTGCCTCCCATCTCCGATTGCGCCACCGCCCTCTGCAATTGCAACGCAACCGGAGTTATCTCTCCCCTCTCTCGAGCTAGGGCACCGGCGAATCCATCAAGTCCACCGTCGATTGCGACTCTGCAACGCCGCGTCGACCGGAGCTGTAAGTTCTCTCTCTCCGCATCTCCCCTCTCTGTCTCTCTTCATCTCTCTCTGTCTCTCTTTCCATCTTCTGCTCCCTCTTTCCTAGTCTCTGTCTCCTTCTCCATCTTTCTCTGTCTCTGTCGCTCTCCATCTCCCTCCATCTTCTTCTATCTCTCTCCTCTCTCTCCATCTGCGACTCTCCCCATCTGCGACTCTCTCGCCCGACTGCGACTCTCTCGCCCGTCTGCGACTCCATCTGCGAGACTGCGAGTCTCTTGTCCGTCTGCGACTCCATCTGCGAGACTGCGACTCTCTCGCCCGTCTCTCTCTCCATCTTTTTCTGTCTCTCTCCATCCCCATCTATCTCTCTCTCTCTCTCTATCTCCCTCTATCTCCATCTCCTGCTCTCTCTCCATCTCCCTCTATCTCCATCTCCTGCTCTCTCTCCATCTCCCCCATCTCTGTCTTACTGTCTCTCTCTCTCCGCATCTCCCTCTCTCTCTCCCCCCATCTCCCTCTATCTCTGACTCTCTCTCCCTCTCTGTATCTCACGCTCTCTCTCTGTCTCTGTATCTTACAGAGACAGAGATGGGAGAGAGAGTCAGAGATAGAGGGAGATGGGGGGAGAGAGAGAGGGAGATGCGGAGAGAGAGAGACAGTGAGACAGAGATGGGGGAGATGGAGAGAGGCTCTCTCTGTCTTTGTATCTCACGCTCTCTCTCTGTCTCTCTCCATCTGCTGCTCTCCCCTATCTCTGTCTCTCTTTCTCTTTATCTGCTGCTCTCTCCCCTTGTCTCTGTCTCTCTATCTCTCTCTGTCTCTCTCCTCTGTTGCTTTCTCTCCCGTCTCCGTCTCTCTATCTCCCGCCATCTCTCTGTCTGTTAGGAATTCAGTAATTAATAAAATTTTCAATTTTATTTTTTTAATTTTTTTCAGGAAGGAAGATCATCTGCTTCTTGGCGTCGCAGCGGGATTGTACTTTTCAGGTAATCAGGTTACACCATTTTTAACTCCACAGTCCACATAGCCTGTTTGCAAATTGTTTTACACAATCAAATTATTTTTTTTACAATCTTGTACTCAATTTACATATGCAGCACTTTGAACAAAGCACCCATCCATCATGCAATTCATTTATTAGTAGCCATTGCCGCATTCTTGTTGTTTTGCCTTCTTGGTAATGTCACAAGATTCTTCCATTTTTTCCTTCTAGTATATAATTTTGAACCTGCAAGAATTTGACACTATTAGTAACTTTATAAAGAAAATACGAGAAGATAGTAGCAAATTTTATATATGCAATAGAAATTTTATAATGTAGTAGCAAAATTTCATATATGCTATAGCAATTGTGTGACTGTGTCATAGATTAGTTTTTTTAAATTTGCAGCAAGATGTCATCTTCCGCTGCTTCTAATGTGCAACCAAAAAAAGGAGGGACAGATCTAGCATGGGAATGGGGGCAGAAGGTGCCGAATAAAGCAAACAAGGTTCTTTGCAATTTTTGCAAAAATGAATATGGTGGAGGGATAACTCGTTTTAAGGAACACTTGGCTCATATTAGCGGAAATGTCAAGGCATGTTCTTTAGTTCCCGATGACGTCAAGGAAAAGGTATTGGTTATGTTAAATAAAACGAAGAAGATGAAGGAAGGCAAAGAAACGGAGCTCCAACACTTATTAAGTGAAGTACGTGTTGGTGAAGATGAAGATGAAGAGGCGACAACTGAAGAATCATCAATGTTTAGATTCACAAGTAAAGCGAAGGGAAAAGGACCAATCGATCAATTTATTGCTACACAAACACCGGATGAGATAGTAGGCAATACAAAGCAACCTACAATGCATACCGTATTTAAGAAGAAGGGAAGAGAGGATGCCGTAAAGTACATTGCAAGATTCTTTTATGAAGCCGGAATTGCATTTAATGTCGCTTCGCTTCCCTCTTTCTTGCAAATGGTATTTGCTATTGGTAAGTTTGGACCAACTTTGCAACCTCCAACACCATATGAGTTGAGTGAGACATTTCTTCAAAGAGAAGTGATGGAGACAAATACAACTCTAAATACATTCAAAGAGACTTGTGGTATTTGTGGGTGCACTCTTATGACCGACGCTTGGTCGGATCGAAAGGGTAGAAGTTTAATGAATATTGTTGCTCATTGTCCAGCCGGGACGGCCTTCTTACTATCCCAAGATGCTTCCTCTGATAAACATGATGGAAACTACATTTATAAGTTTTTGGAGAAGGGGATCAATTATGTGGGTGTTGACAATGTGGTGCAAATTGTCACCGACAATGCATCAAACAATATGGCGGCGGCAAACACACTAGCTTTGACACACCCAAACATCTTTTGGACATGTTGTGCGGCACACACCATCAATTTGATGCTCGCCGATATTGGAAAGATAAAGAATATTCGAAGTGCCATCATGATGGGAAGGTCAGTGTCGGTTTACATATATAGCCACACCAAGTCTCTTGACTTAATGAGGAAAGCTACTGGTGGAGAGATTGTTAGACCCGGAACTACTAGGTTTGCTACCGCATTCTTATCTTTGTCATCCATACGGGAAAAGAAGAAGGAGTTGCAACATATGTTCATTTCTGATGCATGGATGGATTGCGCTCTTTCCAAAACAGATGCGGGTAGAAAGGTATATTTTTATCAGTCAGTAACTCCATATATGATATTTAAATATTCTGATGTTTGTTTGAATTTGTATAGATTGCGGAAATAATTGCAAGCAATAAATTTTGGGACAATACAAATCTTGCACTTAAGGTCTTCACGCCGTTGGTGAAAGTTCTACGAAGAGTTGATGGGGACAAGGTGCCATCCATGGGTTTCCTCTATGGTGATTTGGAGGCTGCTAAAATAGAAATTAAAGCTTCTCTTGATGATGAGAAGAAATATCTTCCTATATGGATGATTATTGATAAAAGATGGAATGAAAAGCTTAAGAGTCCTTTGCATAGAGCCGGATACTTCTTAAATCCGTACTTCTTTTATGAAAAGAAAGAGGAGATTGAAAAGGATGGTAGCTTTATGAGTGGCTTCGTTGAAGTCATGCATAGATTTTATCCAGATAATGATGAGATTATTGAGAAGATTGGACAACAATTGCCCATGTATCAATTGAAGCAAGGAACATTTGGTAAGAACTTTGCGCTGCAAGGAGCTAAAAAAATTATTAATCCAGGTAAAATTTTCATTTTAAGAATATATTATATATAAACAATCAAAGTTAGCAAGCAACTAACTATTTCTAAATTATTTAATGCTAGCTCAATGGTGGTCATTCTATGGAACTGATGCTCCCGAATTGAGAACTATGGCAATGAGGATTTTGAGCTTGACAACTAGCTCTTCCGGTTGTGAACGGAATTGGAGCACATTTGAGATGGTAGTACTCGTACAATTACATGAACAAATATTTGTTTTTTTAAATTGCTTTCTTATTTCTTTGTGTGTTCATCTCTTATGTAGGTTCATACGAAGAAGAGAAATAGACTAAGTCCTAAGAAGCTGCATGACTTAGTCTATGTTAAGTTTAATGCTAGACTCAAGAACAAAATTTCTATCCCAAATAGAGATCCATTGGTCGCCTACAATGAAGAAGAAAAGATCACTGAATGGTTGGTACCCGACAAGGGGAATGATGAGGCTAGTGATGATGAAGTTTTTCCGGGAGAGCAACTAACTTTTAGGCAAGTGGCGATTGCTATGGGAGCTAATTTGAAGAGGAGGAAAAGTGGAAGAGTGAAGATGTCCAAGAGCATTAAACTTTCTAAAGGGAAGGCATCTTCATCTTCCAAGAAGAGGCCGTCAATGGAAGAGGAAGAGGAGGAAGAGGTGGATTCGGCATCGGATTCATCATTTGATAATGAACCAACAATTCCTTTGGATGATGTTGATGTGTCCGAGTCCGAGTAGAAATGTAGAACATGAACAATGTTGCATTATTTTAGTATTATATTTTTCTTTAAAGACATGTTAGATTTTTGTAACTTTTAAACTTTGGTATGCTTGCTTGCTTGGTTACTTATTCGGATAATTAATTTTTTTGCTCGGGAAATCATTTTATTTTATTTCATGTTCATTGCGGTATTTCAAAGATGTTTTTATATGATGTTTAGATGATATTAACTTATTTCTTTTAATGATGCTCTTACATGTATTGACTATTGATTTTATTTTTGTGTTTTGAAGGTTGAGCATGTGGTTGATTTATCTTTTGAAGAGGAGATTCTACAAATACATTTGAGGAGCTTCTACAAAGGTCAGTATCCCTTATGAGTTATGACTTATGAGTTATGAGTTTATGATCCTAAACTTATATTATGTAGTTTCATATGATTTATGTAGGAAATTACATGTATATTCTTCACCCGATATGACGTCCGATATGACGACCGGTATTTAGTACCATATCGCGATATATCACCCGGTATCCGGTATCCGGTATATAATTTTGCCGACCGATATATCGCCGGTATCCGATATTTAAAACACTGACCGTGGTTGTCCAACGGTCACATTTCTGACCGTTGGCGGTCGACCAGGCCGGTCGACCGTCAGCCTATCAGGCTGCCACATCAGCCTAACGGCTAGTTTTCTGATGGGCCTATAAAAACCCCATCTCTTTGGGTTTTTGGCCAAGGTTTTTAGAGACAAAATTTTCAGACTTTCTCTACTGTTTTAAAAGAGTTTTTAAAAAGAGTTTTATGCCAAAAAGATTCATCTTTGTATTGTTTTGGGTTTTTGGAAAATCAAAGAAAACTAGGTTTTGGGATTTTGATTTGATCTTTCATTTTCTATCTTTTACAAGAGACTTCCCAATTAGTTTTTCTTTGTTGCTTGTTTCCAAAAACACCTTGTTTCCACACTTGAGCTATCTTCTATCCTAATCTATTTAGGATCATTTGTTTTGTGGAAAAAGAGAAAAGAAAAGAGAGTTTGAGTTTGTGGTCTTTGGAACCACTTGTTGTAAACACCCTTATTCTTTGTGTATCCCTCTTAGGTAGAGGTGATCGGGTGATTGGTTTGCTCCCTCTAGTGAGAGGTGGAGTTTGGTTGTAAACCCTCTTCGGTAGAGGTGTTGGTTGTTGGTTGTTTTGGCTACGGGCCTACCCCTCGGTTGTGAGGTGGTTGTTTGAGAGAGGAGTTTGGTACTCCTAGAGTTGTAACAAATCCTCTTCGATAGAGGTTCCCTCGGTGGGAGATAGTGGATTGGAAATCCTACACGGTGGTGTAGGCGGGAATGTAGAGCTAGGGGCTCGAACCTCGAAACATATCTTCGTGTTTGTGTTTGATCCATTTTTCTCTAACTCTCTCTCATTCATTTGTGCAAAGCATCATTCATCATCCATATCATACTTGCTTGCATTTGTGTTGTGCCTTGCATTGATTCATATTGATATATCATCTTATATGCTTGGTTGTTTGTGTGTGCCTCACTTGTACTTAATCAAGAAGAGCTTCACATAGCACCTCAACCCATTCAAGGGGAATCAAGAGGAGTTAGTCCAGAGCCCTTCACGGGGAATTCGGCTACACTTGTTGATTGTACTAAGTGTGTTTGCAATATTCGCATTTAGCGCACTTAGTTTTGCAATTAGTTCTAGATTAGCACTTACACCTATTCACCCCCCTCTAGGTGTTTTTCAATTGGTATCAGAGCTAGTGCTCATGATATTAGGCTTAACATCCTAGGAGTGAGATCCATTTGCTTGCTAATGTATTGTTTGCATTTGATTGTTTGCACACTCATATAGTTTACCATGGACTTCATGACCCCACCTAGCTTTGACTCTTCCAACATTGTTGTTTGGAAGTATAGGATGTCCATGTACCTAAAGACCCTAGGTTTGCATGTCTTTTTTGCGGCCACCAAGAAATGCTATCTTGGAGATCGCAATCATATAGGGGCCAATGCACAAGCCCTATAGGCCATTAGAAGCACATTGTCTAAAGATTATCTTATGTGTGTTTCTAACATTGATTCCGCCTTTGCAGTGTGGAACAAATTGACAACAACCACCACCTCCGAGCTTCTATTGCCAAATCAACAGGAGGAATCTAGTGGAGAATCCAACTCACAATGCTTCATGGTCCAAGGGAATGACTCCCTTGAGGTACACTCGGAAACTCCATTAGATAGTGATGATGATGCTAGTTCTTCAAATGATCATATTGATGCCCATACTTTGAATGAAGAACTATCTATTGTGTGTGAAAAACTTATTGAAAAATATAAAGTTTTGAAAAAGAAAAGTCTAGGAATTGAAAAAGAAAATAAAGATTTGCATTCTAGACTTAACAATGTTTTGCAAGAGAAGGTTGAGGTCTATAATGAAAGGGATTCATTGAGATCTCAATTGGAACTTGCACTTAAAGAAAATGAATTTTTAAAATCTAAAAATGATTGTGAAACTCTTGTGAAAAATAATGATGTTTTGTCTTCAAAAATTGATTGTGTTTTAAAAGAGAATGTTGCTTTGAAAAACAAAATTATTTCTATTTCTAATGATTTAGATGTGTGTTTAAAGAAAAATGTTGTTTTGTAAAATAAAATTGATGCACATGTTTGCCATGCTAGGGTAGTATCACTCACTTCACCTATTGCATGACACACTTCTTCTTCTAAGATTAATGATGATATTTGTTTGCTTAAGAAGAGGTTGATTGTTTGGGCTCCATTATGAGCCAATGTGCCATGAACCACACACGATTGGAAACCTTGGTTCGAAAGAAACAAGTTCCATCCTTTATGCATGCACACCCATCACGGCATACACATGCTCCTCACGGACACCATCACACGTATGCTCATGTGTACACTTGTACACATTGTGGACGTAAGGGCCACCTTGCTAAATTTTGCTTTGATAGATTACATAATGTAAATTTAGCAAAGAATTTTGTTTGGGTTAGAAATGAGACTAACCCCCATGGACCCAATAAGATATGGGTACCAAAGACCACCCCTCCTATTGTTTATGATGTAGGTGTGGGCTCTCACATGACGTGAGAGTGATGACACCTTGGAGTGGATGCATTCCGTACTTAAAGGAAATCAATTGGATGCATCACTTTCAAGGGAAGATTTGGTGGAGATGACCACCATGTTTTGGAGACAAGGAAAGTTGCTTCTTCGGTTTTGATAACAATCCTTTACTTCCATTTATTGTTTACATGCTTTCCATGTTTATCTTTCATAGCATGTTTCATTGTTTAGTGATTAGTATGAAAATGTCATGCTTATTAGACTTGTGATATACATGTTTAGTCATTTTGAGACACCCATGTTTAATATGGATAAATTCTTTTGTGTTCTCACTAATTGGTTGATATTGCGTATATCATATTTCTAATAACATGTGAATTTACATAGTAATCATGTTTTAGTTTTATCATGATGATTTTTATCGTGTTTTGATACTTCATGTTTTGATTACATGTTTAAATGTTAGTTTTCATTAAGACTAGTTATATACTTGTGCATATAGTAGGCCACAAATAAATCTATATATGTTGGGCTTGATTGCTTATTTGAACCTATTAGATGTGCTAGTATAGTCTAGTTTTGATGATTCATACATTTCAAACTTGTATTCCATTTTTGGATTTGTTTTATGAGTCTTCACTTCATGTATATGTTTGTATTGCCAAACTTTAAGATATACATGTATACCCCTTGAGTCATTTACCCTTCATGCAAATCTATATATGGACTCAAATTGTGTTTAGGGATATGTATGTATACTTATTGTGTTGACAATTCATACATATACCTTGAAATGAAATTTGTTTTGGAAGAAGATTTAGTTTTTCTTGATTTTGTGTTTAAATTGTTTAAATTCATGTATATGTCTATCTTGTCCAAACTATTAGATATACATGTTTATCCTTTTGAGCCACGTGCCTTCATGCATATATAATTTGCGGACTCTTTATGTTTTGGATATGTACGTATACTTTAGTTTGTATTAGACATACATATGCCTTGAAGATTAAATAGTTTAGATGATTTTCATATTTTTCATGTTTTCATGTTTTCATGTTTAAAGGAATAATTGAGCTTAATGAAAATTTTCATGATTATGATATTCACATTGTCTTTGTACACTCACTTTTATTGCTTGCTCATGTTTTGTTTTCATGAGTCATATTTATGCTTTATTGGATTAGAGTGTTGATTTTCATGTGGATTTCTTATTTTATGAAAACTATTTTGCTTTATTCCTTGAAGGAATTCGTACTAGTTTAAAAGATTTTCCATTTAACTAGTTACGGTATTCTTCACTTTGGTAGAGTTTTTCAAACAAAGCTTATTTTCAAATCTATTTTTTTTTTTTAAAACCCCTACCCTTAAAGGGCGGTTGGAAGGGAGATCATGTTCATGTATGCTTTACAAGTGAAAATCATTTAAAACTTGAACCATGATTGGGTGGTAGATTATATGAGATATACACTTGATTATTATTGTTGATTCAATTGGTATCATTGAACTCTTTCAATTGGTATCAGTTTGATCCTTTTTGTATACTCATATGTTTATTGTGTATGTATATTTTCAATTGGTATCATCTATTAGTGATTGGTACTCATTCTATTTCATACACATATACTTGTTTTATTTGTGCTACTATATTTCTATATCTTTAGCACAAATTTTGTTTATGCTAGCGCTTGAGCTTCACTTTATTTCAATTGATTTCGTTTTCAATTGGTATCTTATTTCAAGCCTACACATAGTTTTTGTTGGTATTTCATAAAGGGGGAGAAAATTCGATTTTCATATTTCAATTGGTATTTATTTTTCCACTCCCTTGCTTTATGATAGAAAATAGTCATTTCAATTGTTTATATGACTTAAAAAAAGAAATACTATCTTTTGATATCAAGATGTCTTGTGTTTTAAATTGGTATCTAAAATTTTTGTTTAAAGTAAAATACAAAAGTTTTGATTTGTATTGACTACATGCATATAGATTCATGATGGGTGTATCTTGTATTGAAGAGCTTAACATCTCTTCTTTATGTGGTACACGTGTGTAGGGGGAGCTTCACATCTCCTCTTATACATTACATAATGTGTGTTATGTGAATTAGGGCTTAACATCCCTCTTTCATGTAATGCATATGTGTAGGGAAGCTAACTTAGCGTCTTCCTCTTCATGAATGTATATAGCATATAACACTTATTGATCTTTGTTTTCTTTTCTATTGATATCAAGATGCTTCATTGACATATTTTTCTATTGATATCATGTTGTTTATAGTTACCCCTTATTGACCTTGTTTTTGTTTTAGACAAAAAGGGGGAGAACATTGTTTTATTGTTTTGATCGACTTAAAAGGGGGAGAAAGATTTTTACCCCTCATTTTATTGTTTTGAATGTTTACCCCTTCGTTGATGATTGACAAAAAGAGGGAGAATAATTTGGTTTATATATATGCATAATTATGTTTTTGCATATATTAAGTTTTATTGGTAAGTTTTATTGGTATCTAGAGCATCTAGTGTTCTTGTTAATGTTTTATTAATTTAATTGGTAACTAGAGCTTCTAGAATATGTTTTATGCATGTTGATGCATACATGTTTATATGCATACTTATGTTTAGTTTTCTCATGCTTAACAAATTAATAATAGATATGCATATATGTTTTGTTTTGCAAATAGGAGAAAAAGAATTTGAAGAATTTGATATGTTTTATCTCCATACATTTGCACACATATTTATGAGCTTCATTGTCATATATTTTTATTTATTTGGTTATGCATGAGTTAAGGGAGAGCTTCTTTGAAGCTTAACTTTAATCCATGCATATATAACTCCATGAGTTTTGTCATCATCAAAAAGGGGGAGATTGTTGGCCCAAAGGCCTTCCACCCTAGTTTTGATGATGATTAACTCATGTAGTTATGTTTACTAATAATCTTGTGTTGTTTAAGTTTCAGATCATTAACCAAGATATTAGTTGGTTATTAGCTTCAACAAGGAGTTTAGAAGCTTTTCATGATGATTCCAGGGCCAAAGCTTCATGATCACTCATTGCCTAGCCCATGGATGGAGTTTTGGAGCAAGTCAACTTGAAGATGAAGATCATCAAGAAGACTTAGGTACCCATAGTTTAGATAGTGTGTTTAGATCCATTTGTAAAGCTTAGTATAGTTGATATGCTCAAGTGCACAATACACACACGTTTTTATGTTTTGGAATTGGTTTTCATGAATAGATTGATCAAAACAAGTTTACATGTTTTATATGTATAGTAGATGTTTTCTATTTATACATACATGGTTTATCTTGCTAAACAAACTTATTTTGATATCCCTATTCATATGTTGAAAAATCAAGTTTGATAAAATACAAGTGTTGGTTTTGATAAAATTGGCAAGACACAAAAATGAATTGATATGATTGATATATGTCTTGAAATTTTTATCACTAGTTTGTGTTTTAAAATAAAATGATAAAACAAGTTTTTATGGAAGTTTTAGAAAAGATATAAGTATTTTTAAAATATGTTTTTATCCAATTTTCTGTTCCAGGCTTCAACCAAGTCGACTAGTAACCTGACTAGTCGACTAGGGCTGAGGTCGGTCGACCGGGCCGGTCGACCGACGTGCACAAATCTGTGCACGTTTGGAGTCACTGGGACGGTCGACCGGGCTGAGAGTAGTGCTCTCTGTTTGTTTGGGTCGACCGGGCCGGTCGACCGTGGTTGCCCAACGGTCACATTTCTGACCGTTGGGCCGGTCGACCGTCAGCCTGTCAGGCTGCCACATCAGCCTAACGGTTAGTTTTCTGATGGGCCTATAAAAACCCATCTCTTTGGGTTTTTGGCCAAGGTTTTTAGAGACAAAATTTCCAGACTTTCTCTACTGTTTTAAAAGAGTTTTTAAAAAGAGTTTTGTGCCAAAAAGATTCATCTCTGTATTGTTTTGGGTTTTTGGAAAATCAAAGAAAACTAGGTTTTGAGATTTTGATTTGATCTTTCATTTTCTATCTTTTATAAGAGACTTCCCAATTAGTTTTTCTTTGTTGCTTGTTTCCAAAAACACCTTGTTTCCACACTTGAGCTATCTTCTATCCTAATCTATTTAGGATCATTTGTTTTGTGAAAAAAGAGAAAAGAAAAGAGAGTTTGAGTTTGTGGTCTTTGGAACCACTTGTTGTAAACACCCTTATTCTTTGTGTATCCCTCTTAGGTAGAGGTGATCGGGTGATTGGTTTGCTCCCTCTAGTGAGAGGTGGAGTTTGGTTGTAAACCCTCTTCGGTAGATGTGTTGGTTGTTGGTTGTTTTGGCTACGGGCCTACCCCTCGGTTGTGAGGTGGTTGTTTGAGAGAGGAGTTTGGTACTCCTAGAGTTGTAACAAATCCTCTTCGGTAGAGGTTCCCTCGGTGGGAGATAGTGGATTGGAAATCCTACACGGTGGTGTAGGCGGGAATGTAGAGCTAGGGGCTCGAACCTCGAAACATATCTTCGTGTTTGCGTTTGATCCATTTTTCTCTAACTCTCTCTCATTCATTTGTGCAAAGCATCATTCATCATTCATATCATACTTGCTTGCATTTGTGTTGTGCCTTGCATTGATTCATATTGATATATCATCTTATATGCTTGGTTGTTTGTGTGTGCCTCACTTGTACTTAATCAACAAGAGCTTCACATAGCACCTCAACCCATTCAAGGGAATCAAGAGGAGTTAGTCCAGAGCCCTTCACGGGGAATTCGGCTACACTTGTTGATTGTACTAAGTGTGTGTGCAATATTCGCATTTAGCGCACTTAGTTTTGCAATTAGTTCTAGATTAGCACTTGCACCTATTCACCCCCCCCCCCCCTCTAGGTGTTTTTCAATTTGATGCTAATTCAAAGGCTCAAAATGCCCTACTTTTAGCTCTAAATGAGGATGACTTAACACGGGTTATCCATTGCAAATCCGCCTATGAGATTTGGCAACACTTATTGGTCACTCACGAGGGAACATCACAAGTCAAGAGAGCTAAAATAGATCTCTTGCGTTCCCAATATGAAAGTTTTAAAATGTAAGAAAATGAATCTATTGATGATATGATTACTAAGTTTACTAAAATCACGACCGCTCTTGCTTCTCTAGGTGATGAAATAAGCAACGACCAAAAGGTGCGTAAGGTGATTCGTGCTCTCCCTTCATCATGGGAAATCAAAGCTACCACCTTGAAGGAATTGAATGACAAAGACGAGATGGAGCTCATAAGTCTTATTGGAAATCTAAAGACTCATGAGATGGAGAAAAAGGCTACAGAAGAAGCGGTACCTCAAAAGAAAAAGGCTATAGCTTTCAAGTCTTCCTCCACCAACTACGATGATGAAGAAGATGAAGAAGATGATGAAGAGCTATCTCTTCTTATGAGAAATGTAAAGAGAATGTACCGCAAGAATAAGCTCAACTATAGAAGGCGATGGGAAGAGAAGGAGGAGAAAAAGATCAGATGCTACAACTATCGGAAACCCGGACACATCATGGCCGATTGTCCAGATTTCAAGAAAAAGATATCCTCCTCCTTGAAGCAAAAGAAGCCGGTTGAAAAGAAGGTGTATAAGGCCTCTTGGGACTCGGAGAGTGAATCTGAAGATGAAGTCGACACGACAAATGTGTGTTTCATGGCAAACACACCTAAGGTAACAACCCAACCACTTGATGATGAAAGTGAAATAAGTAAAGAATTGTTATTACAAACTTTCATTGAACTTTCAGAAAGTTTTGATGATAAAAAGGAAGAGTGTTCAAAATTGAAAAAGGAAAATAAAATGCTTAAAAGTCAAAATGTCATTTCTTCAAAAGAAAAAGATGAATTATCTTCTATTCTTATTTCAACACAATGAGATTTTGATGCCTATAGAGTTGCTTGTAAAGCTAAATATCTTAAAATTGATGAAAATGAGTTTTTCATGTTAAAAACTAGAATAAATGATTTGGGAAATGTTTTAAAAGAATGTGCCTTTAATAATACTAAATTAGAAGAAATGTTTTCAAAGAAGCATATGCATACTACTCATGCTAAACATGATAAAACATCTCATGCCAAAACTCCACATGTTCATCATGCCAACACATCACATGTCAATCATGCTAAAACACCTCATGCTCACAAATCACATGTTCATAAATCACATGCTCATTATGCTTTTAAATATGCAAGAATTTATAAATGTACTTATTGTGGCCGGAATGGTCATTTAACTAAATTTTGTTATGATCATATGAATAGTACAAATAATCTTGTTTGGGTTCGAAACACTAACGCTTTAGGACCCAAGAAAATATGGGTACCAAAATTAAGTCTTAAATTATTTGATGTAGGTACACACTAAGACTCCAAGACGTAAGGAGCGGTGGTACCTTGATAGTGGTTGTTCAAGGCATATGACATGGGACATCAATAATTTCACAACCCTATCAAGGTACATTGAAGGTGGCACCGTCACCTTCGAGGATGACTCCAAAGGCACCATCATCGGTATAGGTAACATTAAGATTGGTGCATCTCCTTTAATTGAAAATGCAGTTCTTGTTGATGGGCTTAAACATAATTTGCTGAGTATTAGTCAACTATGTGATCGTGATCTCAAAGTTGTGTTTGATGAATCTTCTTGCAAAATTTTTGATTGTAAAACCAATGATTGTATTCTCACTGGATTTCGTGAAAATAATGTTTATATTATTGATATGCTTAATTTGGATTGCTCTACAAAATGTTTAAATGCTTTTGATGAGATTTCATGGTTATGGCATAGAAGATTAGACCAAGCATCTTTTGATCACCTTGCTAGAATAAATTCTAAGGAATTGGTGAAGGGTATTCCTTATTTGAAGTTTGAAAAGACCGCATTTGTGGTGCGTGCCAACTTGGGAAACAAACCAAGTCTTCTGTCAAACCAATCAAGAATATCATGTCATCTAGGCCATTAGAATTGAGTCACATGGATCTTTTTGGACCAACTAAAACTAAAAGCTTAAATGGAAATAGATATGTTTTTGTTTTAGTCGATGATTTCTCTCGTTTCACTTGGGTTTTCTTTTTGGAGCATAAAGATCAAACTTTTTCGCATTTTAAGATTTTTTGAAAAAGGGTTGAAAAAGAAAAAGGATTTTCGATTTTACGGATAAGAAGTGATAGAGGTGGTGAGTTTGTCAACCAACTCCTCATGACTTATTGTGATGAAAAGGGAATTAAGCATGAAATGTCATGTCCTAGAACTCCACAACAAAATGGAGTAGTTGAGAGGAAGAATAGAACTCTCCAAGAAATGGCTAGGACTATGATAAGTGAATATGGGCTCCCTCAATACTTATGGGCCGAGGCCGTAAACACCGCATGCTACATATTCAACCATATTTATTTGTGTAAAAATACATTCAAAACCTATTTTGAAATTTATCATTTAAGAAAACCAAATGTTTCATACTTTAAAGTTTTTGGATGCAAGTGTTTTGTTTTGAACACCAAAGATAATTTGGGTAAATTTGATGCTAAGGCTTATGAAGCAATCTTTGTTGGCTATTCTAATACTAGCAAAGCATATAGAGTATTCAATAAATCACCTCATACTATTGAAGAATCTATGCATGTTAAATTTGAAGAATCTAATGCTATTGTCGAGAATGTTGTAGAGATTGACTCATTAGGTGAGGACATGAAGAAAATATCCTTGAAGGACTCACCCATCAAGAAGACAAGCAAGAACCTATTGGTGAAGTTCAAAAGGATGAAGTGGAACAATCACAACCACTTCCTAAAGATTGGAGATACGCCTCAAATCATCCCAAAGATCTCATCATAGGTGATGTATCAAGGGGGTAACCACTCGCTCCAAACTCCATGATTTATATGGGAATTATGCATTCATATCTCATTTTGAACTCAAAAACATACTTGAAGCCGAGGGTGACTCATATTGGTTGCTTGCTATGCAAGAAGAGCTCAATCAATTTGAGCGCAACCAAGTTTGGCACCTTGTTCCTAGACCCCATGATAGACCAATAATTGGTACTAAGTGGATTTTAGGAACAAGATGGATGAGTCAGGAAATGTTATAAGGAATAAGGCTAGGTTAGTGGCCCAAGGTTACACTCAAGTTGAAGGAATCGACTTTGAGGGGACATTTGCACCCGTAGCACGGCTAGAAGCCATACGGATCACACTGGCTTATGCATCTTATAAAAATTTTAAACTTTTTCAAATAGATGTAAAAAGTGCATTTTTAAATGGTTTTATTGATGAGGAAGTTTATGTTGAACAACCTCCCGGTTTTGTGGCATGGTTCACAGTCGCGGTCTCGGCCGCCGACTCGGCGGGTACTGAGACGGATCGGTCTCGGCAACTCGGATCAGTCTCGGGTGATACGCGTAAAACGCTACATAGAAAGCTCAAAAAATTCTGAAAAAATCATGACAAATCTTAAAAAAATGTAGACATCCATATTAATGTATCACATATCCAAAGCATATCACCTAGCACACTAAATATAAAGCAAAAATATAAATACACGCGTCGTCGGTAGAAGCATATCAAAATACATGCACAATATAGTAAATTGCACAAACTACATTCATAAATATATGCTAATGTAGTTATTTTCATATTGAATTGCGAAGAAGCACAAAATCATCATCATAATCATCTCTGCGGTAAGTAGATAAACTGATACTAGTACTTGTAAATCACTTAGAGGGGGGTGAATAGGTGATGGCTAATCTAATGGTCACTAAATGCGGAATTAAAAAACTTATATGATGCAAACTAAAACTTCTTCCACTAAACACCTAGTATAACACAAGAGTGTAACCGAATTCCCCGTGAAGGGCTCTGGACTAACTCCTCAAGATTCCTCTAAATAAGAGTTGAGGTACCACGTTAGCTCTCTTGGTTAAATACAAGTGTTAGCAAACAATCCCCAAGCATATAACAATAAAGCACACAATGTATATCACGCATATAAAGATAAACACAATATAAGCATGCAAGATATAAACAAGAGATAGAGAGAGCAATCGCAAACACGGAAGATTTGTTTCGAGGTTCGAGCACACTTGCTCTACATCCCCGCCTTCAACACTATGAAGGATTTCCACTAAAATCGATCCCACCGGATCACTCGGTGCCGCAACACCTACAAGGCGAGTTCACACTTGAACTCCTTGGACTCTCTACACACCGCAAGCCCACTAGCTCGCCGAGGCCGCACCTCAAACACCGAGTTCACACACGAACTCGAAACACCGCGAACCCGCAAGTCCCCCTCCTCAAAGTACAAGAAAGATCTCTTGGTGATCTAAACACTTTGATCACCAATAAACAATCTCACAAGAACACTCCTATAGGATGAATATATCAATGGATAGCTCAAGTATTTGTGAGAAAAACAAGGATTGAAATGGTGGAGGAAAACTCAAGAAAATCACTTTGAAACACTCTTGATAAAACTCCCCTTTTGATTGAAAATATTTGCTCTCTAAACAAGTGGGAAAACTTCTAAATGGAGTTAGAAAAACTAGCTCAAAAACCACTTGAAAATCTTATATAAAACAGCCCCAAAAAGCCCCAATTTATAGGGCTAGAAAAACTAGCCGTTGGAGCCAGGTTGGCCTGACGGTCGACCGCCCGGTCGACCGCCAACGGTCAGATTTCTGACCGTTGGGGCAGCGGTCCACCGGCCCGGTCGACCGAGGCCCTGGAACAGAGAGCAGATCTCTCTGCGAGTCGACCGGCCCGGTCGACCGGGGCTTTCCAGAGAGCAAACCTCTCTGGCGGTCGACCGACCCAGTCGACCGGCCCTCTAGCAAAGGCTGGCGTGCACGTTTGTGCACGTCGGTCGACGGTCCCGGTCGACCGACTTCAAGCTGCGGTCGACCGGCCCAGTCGACTGGCTGAAGCCAGGACAGGAATCTGGGATTAAAAACTTGGTTATTTTTGACTCAATAAAATCCCATAAAATCATAAAAAATCTACAAAAATAGTTTTAACATTATACTTTGATAATCTAACATGCTTGAACAAAATCAAGACATGTTACAAATAATTTGAACTATTTTTGTAACTTGAAAATTTTGGCTCAAAACAAAAACTGTATTTTTCCAAAATTGGTTTTTCCAAAACTTCTCCAAATACAAAAACAAGATATTTTAAACACTTTGAAAGCATAGGGTGTATGAATATGATCCATTACACATACATGGTGAAATATCTATGTTTTTGACAATAAGCACTAAACATGATTTTGGTTAAATACATGTAACTTTGAATACCAAAAACCAAAACGGTATTTTTCTAAAAGAAAACTCTTTTGTATTTTTCCAAAGTAAAATTCTTTTTATGAAAAACTTATCTAAATCAAGAGTGTGTGTGTATAAAATATACTTGAGCAATCCACCAACTATTCTATCCTTTACATTTTAATCTAAAAACAAAATCTTATAAAAACAAACCTAGACACAAGTCTTCATCTTCTTGAAGTCTTCACTTGAAGTCTTCTCATCTTCTTGACTTGGTCCAAACATGATCCATAGAGGTAGACTCCTCTTGAGTACTTGATGTGGTCTTGATGCACAAGCTCTTGAATCAAACCGTGTTAGCTCCAAAACTTGACTTTAAATCCTTTGTTGAAGCTACACACCTACTAAGATCTTGATCACAAATCTAAAATTTAATTAAACACAAGATCATTAGTACTATAACTACATGAGTTGATCATCATCAAAACTAGAGTGATAGGCCTTTGGGCCAACAATCTCCCCCTTTTTGATGATAACAAAACTCATGGAGTTATATATGCATGGATTAAAGTAAAGCTTCAAAGAAGCTCCCCCTTAACTCATGCATCTCAATAAACAAATAAATATGCAATGAAGGCTCATAAATATGTATGCAAATACAAGGAGATAAACATGCCAATCAAGCATAAAACTTATCAAATACTTTTTCTCCTATTTGCAAAACCAAAACATATATGCATAAACATAAATACTTCTCCCCCTTTATGAATAAAGCAAGGAAAACATGCATATATACTAAAATACTTCTCCCCCTTTTTGTCAATCATCAACAAAGGGGTTAAAGTAAAAACAAAATCAACAAATTCTTCTCCCTCTTTTGTCCGAAACAGGAACCAAAAAAAGGGTAAACTCAAATCAATCAATAAAGGATATATGCGATATACATTCATGAAGAGGAAGACGCTAAGTTAACTTCCCTACATATATGCATTACATGAAGAAGTGATGACAAGCCCTAATTCACATAACACATAATATGCAATGCATAAGAATAGATGTGAAGCTCCCCCTATACACGTGTATCGTATAAAGAAGAGTTGTCAAGCTCCTCAATATAAGATACACTCAACATGAATCTATATGTAGAAGAGATGTTAAGCTCCCCTTGCATATAGGCAATACACATCAAAACATTTTTAATATTTCTGATTAAAACAAAATTTTGAATTTTTCTCAATAAACAAATTTTGAGAATTCTTAGAAAATCAAATCATATAAACAAAATTTTTTTGTAGTCAAATTTTAAGATATCAATACCAAATGTAAATAAACATTACAAATTTTGAATTTTAATAGAATCATATTGATGCCAATTGAAAATTATTGCATATTTTTTATATCAATAAAAAATAATGCATAAGCTTATTAAGTATCAATTGAGAAACCAATTGAAAATAAGGATTTGAATCAAGCTTAGCATAAACAAACTTTGTGCTTTAAACATATAAACCTATTTTAAATTAAGCACAAATAAATCGTATATATGTATGAAAATGAAAATACCAATAGAAATTGATATTATTTGAAATGAAGCATACATATATAGGAAACAAAATATGAGTATATACAAAATGAAAATACCAATTGAGATCAAGTATATAACTCATAGCCTACCGCCCTTTATATGCACAAGTTAAAAGATTTTCCAAATAAGCTTACAAGGCACAATCGCCTATCCGTCCTCCCATAAGAGGTGTTGGTAGGGATTTTCAAAATTAGAGTTTGAAAAATATTTTTAGTATTGAAAACACTACCAAATGAAGAATACTTAACTAGTTAAAATAATTTTTTTTAAAAAAACTTAGTTAAAGATCCTTCAAAACATGAAATCAAATCATATGTTTTTCATGAATCATACCAAATATATAAGAGTTGACACTCGAAATCTATAAAGCTCATAAAGATGTACATGAAACAAGGTAATGACAAAACAAGTGAAGTGTGAGTGTTCAAAAATCATGCAAATAGCATTTTCATGAAAATAATCAATAAAGCTCAAAACATAAATATCATTTTATCAAACAAATCATGAAAATTCATTTTTCATTTTAAAACAAACTTCTAGGTATATGTATGATTTATCCAAAACTAACAATATGCATACATATCCCAAACATAAAAAGAGTCCATAATGTAAATTGCATGAAGGCAAATGACTCATGGGGTATACATGTATATTTATTAAAATTTGAATACAAAGTACATATACATGAAGTAAAACATGAAAATAGGCAAAACAAGTATAAATGAGAGAACCATCAAAATTAGGCTATACATGTGCATATAGTGAGTACAAATGAACAATGAAGTGCAAACATATAAGAATCAATTTGTTGCTCACTACTTGTACATATATATATATATATAACATATATATATATATATATATATATATATATATATATATATATATATATATATATATATATATATATATATATATATATATATCCAAGTTTTAATAAAAACTACATTTAAACTAGTATTTACCACATGAAGCACAAAAACAAATAAAACATGAACATGCTTAAAATATCATATATGAATAAGCATGTAAATAAACTAGGAGTTTAGAGATAGTTACCAAACCAAAAAACTATACTCCAAAACTCCAAAACATGGTGGTTATCCCACCAAACCTCCTTGATATCGGTGCATCAAATGTGTGTCCATCAAGTCCATACATCCACTACCAAGGCACCATCCCTCTCACGTTTTGTGAGAGCCCGCACCTACATCAAAAACACAAGGTGGGGATTTTGGTACCCATTTTCTTTTGGGTCCTTGGGGGTTAGCTTTGTAAGGAACACAAACATTTTTCTTATTAGCAAAATTTAAAGCATTTATCTTATCAAAACAAAATTTTGCTAAATGGCCTTTGCGGCCACAATGTGTACATTTGTACACCTTAGGATGCATATGAGTGTGGGTGTGGTCATGACGTGCAAAGTGTTCATATGCATGAGGGTGATGTGCATGAATATGTGGAGTTTGTTTCTTTGAAAACAAAGACTCCAATCTAGAGTGGTTAAATGCACATGTGCTCAAAGTTGAGCTCAAAAAATTTATTTTATTTTTCAAAAATTTCATCTCATTAGTGGTGGCATGTAAAGCATGATGAGAATGAGAATCATTTTTCTTATTCTTTTTAGAAATATTTTCTTTTTATATGCTAAACATAAAGCAAAAAAATATAAATACACGCGTCGTCGGTAGAAGCATATCAAAATACATGCACAATATAGTAAATTGCACAAACTACATTCATAAATATATGCTAATATAGTTATTTTCATATTGAATTGCGATGAAGCACAAAATCATGATCATATCATAATCATCTCTGCGGTAAGTAGATAAACCGATACTAGTGCTTGTAAATCACCTAGAGGGGGGTGAATAGGTGATGGCTAATCTAATGGTCACTAAATGCGGAATTAAAAAACTTATATGATGCAAACTAAAACTTCTTCCACTAAACACCTAGTATAACACAAGAGTGTAGCCGAATTCCCCGTGAAGGGCTCTGGACTAACTCCTCAAGATTCTTCTAAATAAGAGTTGAGGTACCACGTTAGCTCTCTTGGTTAAATACAAGTGTTAGCAAACAATCCCCAAGCATATAACAATAAAGCACACAATGTATATCACGCATATAAAGATAAACACAATATAAGCATGCAAGATATAAACAAGTAAGAGAGAGAGAGCAATCGCAAACACGGGAGATTTGTTTCGAGGTTCGAGCACACTTACTCTACATCCCCGCCTTCAACACTATGAAGGATTTCCACTAAAATCGATCCCACCGGATCACTCGGTGCCGCAACACCTACAAGACGAGTTCACACTTGAACTCCTTGGACTCTCTAGTCCCGTACACACCGCAAGCCCGCTAGCTCGCCGAGGCCGCACCTCAAACACCGAGTTCACACACGAACTCGAAACACCGCGAACCCGCAAGTCCCCCTCCTCAAAGTACAAGAAAGATCTCTTGGTGATCTAAACACTTTGATCACCAATAAACAATCTCACAAGAACACTCCTATAGGATGAATATATCAATGGATAGCTCAAGTGTTTGTGAGAAAAACAAGGATTGAAATGGTGGAGGAAAACTCAAGAAAATCACTTTGAAACACTCTTGATAAAACTCCCCTTTTGATTGGAAATATTTGCTCTCTAAACAAGTGGGAAAACTTCTAAATGGAGTTAGAAAAACTAGCTCAAAAACCACTTGAAAATCTTATATAAAACAGCCCCAAAAAGCCCCAATTTATAGGGCTAGAAAAACTAGCCGTTGGAGCCAGGTTGGCCTGACGGTCGACCGCCCGGCTGACCGCCAACGGTCAGATTTCTGACAGTTGGGGCAGCGGTCCACCGGCCCGGTCGACCGAGGCCCTGGAACAGAGAGCAGATCTCTCTGCCGATCGACCGGCCCGGTCGACCGGGGCTTTCCAGAGAGCAAACCTCTCTGGCGGTCGACCGACCCGGTCGACCGGCCCTCCAGCAAAAGCTGGCGTGCACGTCTGTGCACGTCGGTCGACCGTCCCGGTCGACCGACTTCAAGCTGCGGTCGACCGGCCCGGTTGACCGGCTGAAGCCAGGACACGAATTCTGAGATTAAAAACTTGGTTATTTTTGACTCAATAAAATCCCATAAAATCATAAAAAATCTACAAAAAAAGTTTTAACATTATACTTTGATAATCAAACATGCTTGAACAAAATCAAGACATGTTACAAATAATTTGAACTATTTTGTAACTTGAAAAATTTGGCTCAAAACAAAAACTGTATTTTTTCAAAATTGATTTTTTCAAAACTTCTCCAAATACAAAAACAAGATATTTTAAACACTTTGAAAGCATAGGGTGTATGAATATGATCCATTACACATACATGGTGAAATATCTATGTTTTTGACAATAAGCACTAAACATGATTTTGGTTAAATACATGTAACTTTGAATACCAAAAACCAAAACGGTATTTTTCTAAAAGAAAACTCTTTTGTATTTTCCCAAAGTAAAATTCTTTTTATGAAAAACTTATCTAAATCAAGAGTGTGTGTGTATAAAATATACTTGAGCAATCCACCAACTATTCTATCCTTTACATTTTAATCTAAAAATAAAATCTTATAAAAACAAACCCAGACACAAGTCTTCATCTTCTTAAAGTCTTCTCATCTTCTTGACTTGGTCCAAACATGATCCATAGAGGTAGACTCCTCTTGAGTACTTGATGTGGTCTTGATGCACAAGCTCTTGAATCAAACCGTGTTAGCTCCAAAACTTGACTTTAAATCCTTTGTTGAAGCTACACACCTACTAAGATCTTGATCACAAATCTGAAACTTAATTAAACAAAAGATCATTAGTACTATAACTACATGAGTTGATCATCATCAAAACTAGAGTGATAGGCCTTTGGGCCAACAGTGCTCACATATCTCTCAAGTTGTGGTTTGTAGTTATGGACATATGTCACACCATAATGTTGGTCTGATGTCAAACTCAACATTTGCATATGACTTTCAAGACTATAAACTCCTCCATTAGCACTATTGTTCCCTCATTATTGTCGTCATCATCACCCGCCATCATTGTCATCATTATCATCACCATCATCACTACTAGAACTGGATAAAACCCTCACATCTTTACCACCACCGTCATCTGCTTCTCTTATACCTCAGAGGGGGGAGAGATCGGGAACAGGGAGAGAGCTGAAGGAGAAAGAGACAAAGAGACGAGAGATGGAAAGGGAGAGAAAGAGAGCGGGTGAGAGGGAGGGGGAGAGAGAAACAGAAGGAGGAAAAGAGACAGAGGGAGACGGGAGATAGAGGGCGGAGAGGGAGAGAGAGCGAGTGAGAGAGGGAGGGGGAGAGAGAAACAGAGGGAGGGAAAAGGAAAGAGACAGAGAGAGGGAGAAACATTACCTGGAGCTGGGGAGGAGCGGCCGACGGCGATTGGGTGGCGGCAAAGTCCAGATCTGAGCTGCGACGATCGGGCAGCGGCGGCGATCTCTAGATCTCAGCGAGAGAGGTAAGTTTCTTTTTTTTCTTTTCCTTTTTTTTCTTTATACCCGTTTGTCACGGGTGAATACACGTTTCGAGCCGACTCGCCGAGAATCAGAGTCGACTCGGGCGAGTCACGATCGATTCGGCCGTGAATCGGCCGAGTCGCCCGAGTCAACTCCGATTCTCGGCCGAGTCGGTCTCCTCTGAGTTGAGTCAACTGACTCGTGACTCGGACTCGTCTCGGAGCGGGCCGAGATGGATACGACTCGGCCGACTCGTCTCCGACTCGGCCGAATCTTTGAACTATGTTTTGTGGATTATGAACATCCAAATTTTGTTTTCAAACTAGATAAAGCATTGTATGGTTTAAAACAAGCTCCAAGAGCTTGGTATGAAAGGCTTTCTAGTTTTCTTCTATCAAATGATTTTGTTAAAGGCAAAGTAGACACCACATTATTTACTAAACATGTTGGTAGTGACATTCTTATAGTACAAATATATGTTGATGATATAATCTTTAGTTCTACTAATAAGTTACTTTGCAAGGAGTTTGAACAAATGCATGCAACGTGAATTTGAGATGTCATTGATGGGTGAATTGAACTATTTTCTTGGACTCCAAATCAAGCAAATGCGTGATGGGATTTTCATATGTCAAGCCAAGTACTCAAAGGAACTCATCAAGAAATTTGGGCTTGAAGACTCAAAAATTTGTAATTGGTTTACTTGTGTTATTTACTTGCTTTCCATTCATTCTTATATTGTCGATCAATACTCTCACAACAAAATTGCATTGCGCACCTCAAACTCTTATTTAGAGGAATCACGAGGAAGGAGTTCAGAGCCCTTCACGGGGTATTCGGCTTCTAATCTTGTTTCGAGTGATCGTTGCATCATATCATTTTAAATTTGTGCATTGATTAGCATTATCACCTATTCACCCCCCTCTAGGTGATTTCATTGGAGACACTGGTGAGAACCACCACGATGGAGAACCATTAGAGTTCTTATTTTGCTGTCGACCTTAGAGAGGTATGTCTTATTCTTTCTTCTTGGCGCCGAACAAGGAGACGACTGTGAGGTTGCAGAAGGGACGGCGAGCGAGAGAATTTGGGGGGATTTTTTTGCCATAAACTGGGAGAATATGGAGGGTTTATAAAAAGTCGACTTGCACCGTAACGTAGGTTACGGTGCGTTATATTAATAACGTAACGTAACGTAATTTACGAGCAAAATAACCATAGTTATCAAACATTGCGTTTTTTAGACCTGTTACATAACGATTGGTCTTCATTACGTTATATAACGAGTTATAACGGGTTATATAACGGGTTTTTTAAAATACTGAGATATATATAACATAAGATTGTTATATAATTTTATCAAAATTTTGAAAGGACCGGCATTACAAGCATGCAACTGTTTAACATCACCGACATTAAAAGTTTTAAATTTTTTCCAATGCCAGCTCGTAATTGGTAGTTGGTATTGTTATGTGCAACATTATCACTGATTCTCTTGTGTAACTTGTGCACGTTTGATGCAAATTTAGACTCAGTTGCTTTATAGTATTCATCTATCGGAATATGATCAATGGGTTGCCTAGATTTAATACCATAAATAATTTCTTGAGGCCTTTTATCTGTTTTCCTATTAAAAGATGTATTATAAACGAATTCAGTGATCGACAATTTGAAGTTCTTACTTTCAACATGTTCACCTACAGAGGTACGCAATAGAAGCAATAAAACAAAAGAGGAAGGGAATGGTGTCGGCAGTAGAGGAAAAAAGAGGTGGCAACCAGAGCTGGTAACGATAATAGGGGTTGGCAATAGAGGAAAAAAGTAGTGACCAGAGCAGGCCACAACCATAGGAGAAAAAGGAAAGAGCAGCCGCAAGTGGAGGGGCGAGTGGAGTCGACAGTAGGACTCGAGAAGGGCAAGGACGGGCGGTAGCTGTGGTACCAGTAGCAGGGGCAGAAGCTACGATCGTCGGGGAAAAAACACTAAACTACTTTATCGCGAGAGTGACTTTAGGAGGAACAATACTACTAGACTTTCACGACCTCTCTAGCTATAATTTTATCCAGTATATAGTTGAAGGTCTCCGAGATTTATATCACGTTATCAAGCTTAGCTTATGTAATGGCGAACATTATGGCAACTTGTTGGGGATCGAGATTTATTAGACTCTCCTAAAGTAAGGGAAGACACGGCTCTAAACTAGATTTTAAACTAATTTTTTGGTTTTTGGATTATATATTTTATTTTTTAAATAAAATTCAATTCTGAATGCAAGAAAGCGAATAAAAGTGTTTAAAATGCAATTCCTACCTAACTGTGCTCTGATATCAAATTGATGTGAAACGTGTACGCGTGTGAAAATCAGCGATAATGTTACTCAACTCATGCTTCACCAACAACTTATGATTGTTGGGTAGAAAAATAAATTAGAACTAGTAGTGTTGAAGAGATGGATTTAACAAACAGTCCCGCGCATAATTCAGACCATTGTAGTCTCAAACAAATCAAACACATTATTTAGTTTTAAGCGTAGATTAGCATAATACGAGTTATCAGATTCTCACAACTCATGATATTATAATGTATAACAGGAAATAATGATAATATTCTAGAGATAAAATTACACAATGTAACTCGATAAATAACCTGACTATAGAATTAAAAAAAGTCACCAACTGAGAATCGTGTTCGACCTCAACGCCCTACTGATGCATAGCTCTGTCTGCTATGATTCCAACGCCTCGAGAACGGCTTCAATTGGACTCTGAATGGCTGAGACAGTCTGAAAATGAAACCCGAAGCTTAACGGGTCTGATTTGGCTTATCGGATCTACACTGTAGTATAGCGGGTTGGGTCTGTGTCTGAATTGGATCGAGCGCACTCTGTTACAACGAATCTGATCTGCTATCGGGTTGAAGAGTTAAAACCAAATAGAGACTACATATTGGATCTGAATCGCTGGCTAGCGGGTTTGGGTTGCTCTGAAACTGAACAGGTTGCAACAGGTCAGGATCTCAACCCGATTGGATCTGGGTTTAGGTTCAGTCACTTTGACTTGAGCTTAAACTAAGAGGCCAGATCTCGGGTCGTGCAGATGTCAATGAGGCTGGAGTCGCCGGCGCTAGCAGTCGGTGGTGAGGTAAGGATTGATGATGGTTTAGATGCGACGGTGCGAGGGCAGAAGAATAGGTGCAGAGGTGGGTTGGCTGGCGACGTTTGTGTTGACCCAAAGGCCCATCGCTCTAGTTTTGATGATGATCAACTCATGTAGTTATGGTACTAATGATCTTGTGTTTATTTAGTCTCAGATTTGTGATCAAGATCTTAGTAGGTGTGTAGTTTCATCAAAGGATTTAAAGTAAAGTTTTGGAGCTAGCACGGTTTGATTCAAAAGCTTGTGCATCAAGACCACATCAAGTACTCAAGAGGAGCCTAACTCTTTGGATCATGTTTGGACCAAGTCAAGAAGATGAGAAGACTTCAAGTGAAGACTTCAAGAAGAAGGCTTGTGTCTAATTTTGTTTTTATAAGATTTTATTTTTAGATAAAATGTAAATGATAGAATAGTTGGTAGATTGCTCAAGTATATCTTACACACACACTCTTCATTTAAATGAGTTTTCATAAAAGAATTTCTATTTTGAAAAAAATACCGTTTTGGTTTTTGGAATTCAAAGTATATATGTTTTAACCAAAACCGTTTTAGAGCTTAAATGACAAAACATAGATATTTCATCATGTATGTGTAGTAGATCATATCCATACACTCTATGCTTTCAAAATGTTTAAAATATCTTGTTTTTGTATTTGGAGAAGTTTTGGAAAAACCAATTTTGGAAAAATACAGTTTTTGTTTTTAGCCAAAATTTCTAAGTTACAAAAATAGTTCAAATTGTTTGTAACATGTCTTGATTTTGCTCAAACATGTTTGATTATCAAAGTATAATATTGAAACTATTTTTGTAGAATTTTAGAGATTTTATGGGATTTTATTTGAGTCAAAATTCTCAAGTTTTAAATCCCTAATATAAGCTTGCCAGGCTCTGGCGGTCGACCGACCGGTCGACCGGACCAGGAGCCGGTCGACCGGAACGGTCGATCGACGTGCACAGACGTGCACAGGACCGCACGGTCGACCGCCAGAGAGTGTTTGCTCTCTGGAAACGGCCCCGGTCAACCGGGCGGTCGACCGGCAGAGAGCACAGCTCTCTGTATCCTTGCCACGGTCGACCGGTCGGTCAACCGCTGGGACAACGGTCAGAAATTTGACCGTTGGTCGGTCGACCGGGCGGTCGACCAACAGGTCATTCTGGCTGCAACGGCTAGTTTTTGGCAGCCCTATAAATTGGGACTTTTGGGGGCTGTTTTAGTTAAGATTTTTCAAGTGGTTTTGCACCAGTTTTTTCAACTCTTTTAAGAGGTTTTCTCCACTTGTATTTGAGCCAAATACTTCCATTCAAAAGGAGAGTTTATCAAGAGTTTTTAAAAGTGATTTCTTGAGTTTTCCTCCACCATTTCAATCCTAGTTTTCTCACACAAACACTTGAGCTATCCATTGCTATATCTACCTATAAGGTTATTTGTTGTGAGAGAATTTTAGGTGATCAAAGTGTTGTGATCACCAAAGTTCATCTTTGTACTTTGAGGAGGCGAACTTGCGGGTTCGCGGTGTTTCGAGTTCGTATGTGAACTCCTTGTTTGAGGTGCGGCCTCGGCGAGCTAGTAAGCTTGCGGTGTGTTCTTGCGGGAACAAGAGAGGGACTAGAGAGTCCAAAGAGCTTGTAGGTGTTGCGGCACCAAGTGATCCGGTGGGATCGATTTTAGTGAAAATCCTTCATAGTGTTGAAGGAGGGGACGTAGAGCAAGTGTGCTCGAACCTCGAAACAAATCTTTCGTGTTTGCGATTGCTCTTTCTCTTTCTCTTACTTGTCTTTATATCTTGCATGCTCATATTGTCTTTATCTTTATATGCTTGATATATATTGTGAGCTTAATTGTTATATACTTGGGGATTGTTTGCTAACACTTGTATTCAACCAAGAGAGCCAACGCGGCACCTCAACTCTTATTTAGAGGAATCTTGAGGAGTTAGTTCAGAGCCCTTCACGGGGAATCCGGCTACACTCTTGTGTTATACGTGGTGTTTAGTTTAAGAAGTTTTAATTCCGCATTAATTGACCATTAGATTAGCTCATCACCTAATCACCCCTCTCTAGGTGATTTACAATTGGTATCAGAGCCAAATGCTCTTGATTTGGGTCTTACAACCTAGAGTTAAAGATCCTCATTTTATAGCTAATCACAATATTTGTTTACACACACCATGGATTTCATGTCACCTCCCACATTTGACATTCTTAACATCCAAACTTGGAAGGTTAAGATGTCCTTATACCTCAAAGCCCTAGGTATTAATGTTTATTTTGCCACTATTAAAAATTCATATTGTTTAAATGGCAAAAATATTGAGGCTAATGCAAAAGCCCTACATGCTTTAAGATCTACCCTAAATGATGATTATTTATCTAGGGTTTCTAACATTGATTCGGCTTTTGTAGTATGGAACTCGTTGATCTCCCTTGGCGAAAAAGAACAATATTATGCGGAGAGCGATTCGGATGTTGGAAGTGACACCTCCAACGTGTACTACATGGTCCAAGGGGATAACCCCCTTGAGGTAACTACCGAATCCGAGGTAGATGAAAATGTTGATATGTCTTAAGATGAGCTTACATCTTTTTGTCAACAACTTCTTGAA
This sequence comes from Agave tequilana, assembly GCA_038442645.1. Lineage (NCBI taxonomy): Eukaryota > Viridiplantae > Streptophyta > Magnoliopsida > Asparagales > Asparagaceae > Agave > Agave tequilana. The sequence goes on along the minus strand of JAVJIF010010898.1, from coordinate 65,826 downwards.
AAGTATGACATGCTTAGAAAAGATAATAAGAAAATGAAAAACAAATTTGATTGCATGTTAAAAGAAAAAGATTCTTTACAAAATAAATTTGAAACTATTTCAAAAGAAAATGAAACTTTGAAAAATGAGAATATTTCCTTACTTTCCAAATTGAATGATTTGTGTGAAGAAAATAATGCTTTGAAAAATAAAATCATTTAGGTGGAAAATCAAAAAGAAGTTGCTTTGAATGAAAACAACTCTTTGAAAAGAAAAATGGTTGAAAAAGAAAAAGTTAATGTTTCTAAAAAGAAAAAGATTGTTGATCATGCTCTTCATGCCACAACCATTGATAAAAATGAAGTTAAATTTTTTAAAAATAAAATTAATTGTTTGAGCTCAACTTTGAGCACATGTGCATTTAACCATAAAAGATTAGAATCCTTGTTTCAAAAGAAACAAGTTCCCAATGTTCATGCACAACACCCACATCATGCATATGCACATTTTGCATGCCATGACCACACCCACACTCATATGCATCCTAAAGTGTACAAATGTACACATTGTGGCCGCAAAGGCCATTTAGCGAAGTTTTGTTTTGATAAGTTACATCATATTAATCTTGCTAAGAAAAATGTTTGGGTTCTTTATAATGCTAACCCTCAAGGACCCAAAAGAAAATGGGTACCAAAATCCCCACCTTTTGTATTTGATGTAGGTGCGGGCTCTCACATGACGTGAGAGAGTTGGTGCCTTGGTGGTGGATGCACATAGACCTAATGAACACATATTTGATGCACCGCTATCAAGGAGGTTTGGTGGGACACCCACCATGTTTTGGATATTTGGAGTATAGTTCTTTGTTTTGGTAACTATCTCTAAAACTCCTACTTTAGTTTACATGCTTTTCATTGATAATTTCTTTAGCATGTTCATGTTTTATTTGTTTTGTGCTTCATGTGGTAAATACTAGTTTAAATGTAGTTTTTATCAAAACTTGGATAGATACATATACAAGTAGTGAGCAACAAATTGATTCATATATGTTTGCACTTCATTGTTCATTTGTACTCACTATATGCACATGTATAGCCTAATTTTGATGATTTCCTCATTTACACTTGTTTTGCCTATTTTCATGTTTTACTTCATGTATATGGTATTTTTAGTCAAAACTAATAAATATACATGTATGCCCCTTTGAGTCTCTTACCTTCATGCAAATTATATCATACTCTTTTTATGTTTGGGATATGTATGCATATTGTTAGTTTTGGATAAAAACATACAAATACCTAGAAGTTTATTTTTAAGATGAAAAATGAATTTTTATGATTTTCATCTTTAATTGAAAAATGAATTTTCATGATTTATGTTTTGATAAAATGATATTTGTTTCGAGCTTTATTGATTATCTTCATGAGAAATGCTAATTACATGATTCTTGTGCACTCACCTTTTATTTGTTTATTCATGACTATGTTTCATGATCATTTTGAGCTTTATGGACTTTGAGTGTCGAATTTTGTGTATTTAGTATGTTTCATGATACATATGATTTGGTTTCATGTTTTGAAGGATCTTTAACTAGTTTTTCAAAAATTACTTTTAACTAGTTATTTATTCTTCATTTGGTAGTGTTTTCACAATAAAAATATTTTCAAAATTATTTTCGAAAACCCCCTACCTACCCCTTTAATGGGAGGACGGATGGGCGAGTATGCCTTGTAAGCTTTATTGAAAAATCTTTTATCTTGAGCATATAAAGGGTGGTAGTTATGAGTTATATACTTGATTTACATTGTTATTTTCAATTGGTATCTCAATTGATATTTTTTTTTGTATATACTCATATTTTGTTTCCTATATATGTATGCTTCATAATTACCATAATATCAATTCCTATTGGTATTATCTTTTCCATACATATATATGTTTTGAAAATCAAGCACAATCAAATACATATATTTATACTTGATTTTCAAGATATTTACATGTTTAAAGCACAAAGTTTGTTTATGCTAAGCTTAATTCAAATCTTAATTTTTAATTGATTTCTCAATTGATATTTTTTTATAAGCTTATGCATTATCTTCAATTGGTATTTTTTTTCAATTGGTATTTTTATTGATATCAAAATGTACAATATGTTTCAATTGGTACCCATTGATCTATTTATTTCAATTGGTATCCATGAAAATTTATATTGGTATCAAAATATAAAATACTTTCTTTCATTGGTATCAAGATTACTATTTGTATCAAAATTTCATTGTTAATTTCAATTGATAAAATGTTTCAATTACAATTAAAAATTCAAAATTTGTAATGTTTATTTACAATTGATATCTTAAAATTTGATTTACTAAGATATCTCAAAATTTGTTTTATTGAGAAAATTCAAAATTTTGTTTTAATGAGAAAATTAAAAATGTTTTGATTTATATTGCCTATATGCAAGGGGAGCTTAACATCTCTTCTAAATATAGATTCATGTTGAGTGTATCTTATATTGAGGAGCTTGACAACTCTTCTTTATGCGGTACACGTGTGTAGGCGGAGCTTCACATCTCCTCTTATGCATTGCATATTATGGGTTATGTGAATTAGGTCTTGTCATCCCTTCTTCATATAATGCATGTATGTAGGGAAGCTAACTTAGCGTCTTCCTCTTCATGAATGTATATGGCATATAACTCTTTATTGATTGATTTGAGTTCACCTCTTTGAGAGGGAGAACATTGTTTTGAGTTTACTTTAACCCCTTTGTTGATGATTGACAAAAAGGGGGAGAAGTATTTTAATATATATGCATGTTTTCCTTGCTTTATACATAAAGGGGAGAAGGATTTATGTTTATGCATATATGTTTTGTTTTGCAAATAGGAGAAAAAGAATTTGATGAGTTTTATGCTTGATTGGCATATTTATCTCCTTGTATTTGCATACATGTTTATGAGCTTTCATTGCATATTTATTTGTTTATTGTTATGCATGAGTTAAGAGGGAGCTTCTTTGAAGCTTTACTTTAATCTATGCATATATAACTCAATGAGTTTTGTCATCATCAAAAAAGGGGGAAATTGTTGGCCTAAAGGCCCATCGCTCTAATTTTGATGATGATCAACTCATGTAGTTATGGTACTAATAATTTTGTGTTTATTTATTCTCAGATTTGTGATCAAGATCTTAGTAGGTGTGTAGCTTCATCAAAGGATTTAAAGTAAAGTTTTGGAGCTAGCACGGTTTGATTCAAGAGCTTGTGCATTAAGACCACATCAAGTACTCAAGAGGAGTCTAGCTCTTTGGATCATGTTTGGACCAAGTCAAGAAGATGAGAAGACTTCAAGTGAAGACATCAAGAAGAAGGCTTGTTCTAGGTTTGTTTTTATAAGATTTTATTTTTAGATAAAATGTAAAGGATAGAATAGTTGGTGGATTGCTCAAGTATATATCTTACACACACACTCTTGATTTAGATGAGTTTTCATAAAAGAATTTCTATTTTGGAAAAATACCGTTTTGGTTTTTGGAATTCAAAGTATATATGTTTTAACCAAAACCGTTTTAGAGCTTAAATGACAAAAACATAGATATTTCATCATGTATGTGTAGTGGATCATATCCATACACTCTATGCTTTCAAAGTGTTTAAAATATCTTGTTTTTGTATTTGGAGAAGTTTTGGAAAAACCAATTTTGAAAAAATACAGTTTTTGTTTTTACCCAAAATTTCTAAGTTAAAAAAATAGTTCAAATTGTTTGTAACATGTCTTGATTTTGCTCAAACATGTTTGATTATCAAAGTATAATATTGAAACTATTTTTGTAGAATTTTAGAGATTTTATGGGATTTTATTTGAGTCAAAATTCCCAAGTTTTAAATCCCTAATATAAGCCTGCCAGGCTCTGGCGGTCGACCGCACCAGGAGCAAGTCGACCGACGTGCACAGACGTGCACAGGATGGGCCGGTCGACCGCACGGTCGACCGCCAAAGAGTGTTTGCTCTCTGGAAACGGCCCCAATCGACCGGGCGATCGACCGGCAGAGAGCACAGCTCTCTGTATCCTTGCCACGGTCGACCGGCAGGTCGACCGCTGGCACAACGGTCAGAAATCTGACCGCTGGCTGGTTGACCGGGCGGTCGACCGACAGGTCATTCTGGCTACAACGGCTAGTTTTTGGCAGCCCTATAAATTAGGACTTTTGGGGGCTGTTTTAGTTAAGATTTTTCAAGTGATTTTGCACCAGTTTTTCCAACTCTTTTAAGAGGTTTTCTTCTACTTGTATTTGAGTCAAATACTTCCATTCAAAAGGAGAGTTTATCAAGAGTTTTTAAAAGTGATTTCTTGAGTTTTCCTCCACCATTTTAATCCTAGTTTTCTCACACAAACACTTGAGCTATCCATTGTTATATCTACCTATAGGGTTATTTGTTGTGAGAGGATTTTAGGTGATCAAAGTGTTGTGATCACCAAAATTCATCTTTGTACTTTGAGGAGGCGGGCTTGCGGGTTCGCGGTGTTTCGAGTTCGTGTGTGAACTCCTTGTTTGAGGTGCGGCCTCGGCGAGCTAGTGAGCTTGCGGTGTGTTCTTGCGGGAACAAGAGAGGGACTAGAGAGTCCAAAGAGTTTGTAGGTGTTGCGGCACCAAGTGATCCGGTGGGATCGATTTTAGTGGAAATCCTTCATAGTGTTGAAGGCGGGGACGTAGAGCAAGTGTGCTCGAACCTCGAAATAAATCTCCCGTGTTTGCGATTGCTCTTTCTCTTTCTCATACTTGTCTTTATATCTTGCATGCTCATATTGTCTTTATCTTTATATGCTTGATATATATTGTGAGCTTAATTGTTATATGCTTGGGGATTGTTTGCTAACACTTGTATTCAACCAAGAGAGCCAACGCGGCACCTCAACTCTTATTTAGAGGAATCTTGAGGAGTTAGTTCAGAGCCCTTCACGGGGAATCCGGCTACACTCTTGTGTTATACGTGGTGTTTAGTTTAAGAAGTTTTAATTCCGCATTAATTGACCATTAGATTAGCTCATCACCTATTCACCCCCCTCTATGTGATTTACAGTTTGTTGGTGTGGTGCAGGAGGCGGGAAGGGAGAAGGTTAGCGCTAGGGTTTGCAGGTGATGGAAGAGGGCCGTGGCAAGGCAATCTCGTGTCGGTGGTGTAAGAGTGATGAGGTTGGGATTGTGGGCTGGTGACAGAGCGAGATCGGGCTCTTGTGGGTGTAAAAAGGTTAGAAGAGGAAGAGGAAGAGAGGTGTTGTCGAGGGGAGGACAGCAGCACTTTTGGTGCCATATCTTCCAAAACCAAGTTGTGTACCGTCCGCTTTGCGACCCCTACTACATCTGCCTTTTGGTGGCGAGTGTGGGTGCAAACGCAGGGAGAGTGGCAGCGAGGATGTGGCGGTTGTGGCTAGGGTTAGGTTAGGGGTTTGGGTGAGACGAAGGAGATGATGAATAGTAAATGGTGTTATTTTTCTAGTTTTTTTGGATTTTTTAATGTTTTGTGTGAATTTTTTTAAGAAAAATCAAGAGAGAGATGAGGGTAATTCTCTAGGATTTTGTAATGGGAATTTAGAACTAGGATTAGGATTTTGAGTATATGGGGAAGAAGATAACTAGGTTAAGGCTTCACACTTAAAACCTATCGATCTAGGACATCACACTCTTAGATTTGCAAGAGGAAATTTTCATTGAGAAAAGGATCCAATTTTCAGTAATCCACTCACGCCTATATATAGGCTTACAAAATAATGACTCTTTTCTCACAACCGTTGTGATACTAAAAGAGAAAATAACACTAATAAAATAAAAAGAAAATACACACTCTGACTTGGCATGAAATAAAAATACAGACTGTCTTAATACTGAAACCACATAGAAGCCACGCATCTTCGCCAACGTTGATATACACTCCAAGGTCGCGTCTTGATGTCCACATCATAAGGTTAAATTTACATTTTAGATTTCTTTCAACTGTATTTTCTATCGAGTTACAGTATTTAAGATGAAGAACCAAAACATTTTATACAAGATATGTTGCATAGAAAAGAAAATCCATATTTTTAAGTTATGAACATGAACTGTCCAATATCCCCACTAATTTAAATTTGAAATCCACTATTTGGTTGGAGGATCTCAATTAAAAGACAGTTGAGTTATCTCTAATAGATAATCTAATTCAACATAAGCAACATTGTCACGTGGTAACCAATTGTTGCCATATCAGTTTAATGAGACACACGTAATTAGAAGTTATTAGTAATTATTCTTCTATTGTTCACAATTCTTATTTACTTAACATAAAATATTTATTGATAATATTAACTGCCTTGTTAAAGGGAAAGGGTATACCTTTTTTCTTCCAACTAAACAACTATAACAGATTATGATGGACGATCTACAACTTTAAGGTAAGACACGAGTCATGACAAGTAGGAAACATAACAATGAGATCCACATACAACAACAGAGCTTTTATCCCAGATTTTTAGAATCATGAATCTTTTTCTTTCATTCAGCTCTACTAAGGGTCATCTCTTAGGTAAGCACTTCTTAGTTACCTTCATCCAACTTTGTTTAGGCCTGTCCTCTCTCTGGTCCTCATTGCCCTTCACTTTTCCTAATTGGCAGATTCATTGGTTCACATGTTAAAACCATCTCAATCCATTCTTCTTCATTTTATTATTAATAGGAGTAACCTCAAACTTTCAACGGATGCACTTTTTTTTTATCTTATCTCGTAGTATATTACTATTCATTTGTAAACCATATAACATATAACAATTGAAGACTTCTTTTCTAGTGAGTTTACTTATCTAAGTTTCTTCCTTCATAACTATACAGGTGCTAACCCATTAATAGTAGTGTGCTCCCTATTATATAGTTACTCGCATGTATATCACCAGTTGTAGCGTCCAAACATCAACAAGTGATGTATCATAAAATAGCCATTGCTTAGAATAACTATGTATGTTAAGTAAACTTGCAGTCAACATCTTCCTAGCATTTTCCTATGAAATTGGGTCGAGCAAGGCTCAAAGTTGAGAAAGCTAGGAACTAGGAAGGAGGCAGAAGTATCTTATGGGCAATGCAATTTAAACTCATTCAAAGCAGGAGCCTCTAAATTATTTGACTTTGAAAAGGTCCAGAAAACATTTGTTATAAGATATGCTTTGTCATAGGGGATGACATTCAATCTCAGCATTGTACGAGCCAAAATGCTAACAACCACCCAAGTATAAACTAATAAGCTAATGGAACCACATTCCCAAATATAGATGTGTAAGCTATGTCAAAATAGTTCAAAAGAAAATATTGACGGATATTAGTTTGAAATCTCCTTCTGACAGAAGACATACAGCTTTAGGCGGCACAAATCCATCAGGAAGAGAAAAGCAATGTCGAAGGCAATACTTCTCCCACATCTCCATTCGCTTGTCCAGAACTGCTTGTGTCAGTTGACGAATAAAGGAAACCCCCTACAGTGCAAGAAATGTATAAAAGGGAATTTTAAATGACAATGTCCATCGGAAAAAATATATCTGACAAAAAGGCATGAAAATGGTCAAATATGCAGAGTATCTCGTATTTGATAATATCAATGCAAAAGTTCATATCCCACGGTTAATGTAACAGCAACGAACAATTGCATACAAACAATAAGCTAACTTGGAAAAATGAAATTTTTCTGTGTCATGGGACAACATATTTCCTTGTTTCTATTTTTCTCGTTGTATCCTTATCAAGAGTAGCTAGAAAAGAGTATTTAACTGCAATTCTCTTTATCAATATAAAGTCCCATGCGCAGATTCAATAAGATGTTCGAAAGATGAATTCTTTTTCTAACTCTTCCGACCAAACAAACCTGCAAAGCTAATTTTTTCAAGCTTTCACAATGTGGAGATGTCACAGCCTGAACGGCAGCATGAAAAATCTATTTTATTACACAACTCATTTCATCATATGTTCATTTATGTAAAATTCATGTCATGTACCCTGTACCTATCATCTGGACTCGACAACTACAATCATCTTCAGGTTCCAATTATTAACTCATAAAACCAAAATTAGATTTCTTTAACACTTCTGACTAGAGACATGTACACAAAAAATTGTTCCAAAGCCATAAACTATCAGTTGTGATGAGCTAAGCTTAGGGTTTATGGTTCAAAGTTCAAACCCTAAATCTTCAGATAAAAATCAAAAGAAAATAGTGAAATCAACAAAGATTAGGGTTTGCACAGGGAGAAAATAGAGTTCTTACCCGAGCCAACTCCTCGGATCGGTCAGCGTTGGGGTCGCCGGAGGCCGTGATCTCGGAAGCTTGCCTGAAACAAATCGTAGAATTGAGGAAAATGAAGGGAGCATGTCGTCGACGTAGTTGAGGACTTCGTTGATGAAGCGCTGCGGGTTGAGGTTGTACGCGTCGAACGCCGCCTCGCTTTCGCTTCCCTCCATCGCCGCCGCAGCTGCTGTTGCTGCTGGCTGCCGAGAGTGACGATGTAAGACCATCTCCAACCCAACGCTCCATTTTGGAGCGTACTTTCGCTCCAAAATGGAGCGTTCACTAAAACTCTCTCCAACCCATCACTCCATTTTCCACTCCAAATGGAATATTCCCTACATATTTTATTATTTTTATTTTTATTATTGTATCAAATTTTTATTATCAACATATTATGTGATAATTAAAGTAAATTGGGTTATATTATTAAAATAGTTTAAAATGTATTAAACTTTTTAATAATATTATATAATATTTAATATTTAACTTTAATAATCAATTAATATTTTATTTATGAAATTAAGAAATTACTTTTTAATTCTACTATATTCAATTATAACAACTATGAAAATTTTAATAATATATTTAATTTTTAAACTAATAGAACTATTTTTCATTTAATTTATATAAAACAATATAAACACTAGACAATTGTACGAACGAGGTGAATCATAAATACAAAAGGAATTTATTTTACACTACGATTTTGCCAATGCACGACAAATTACAAATTTAAGCATAAAACAATTATTAACAATGAACAACACACTCCAAACTTAAAATATAAAATAACATAATATTACAATATACTAGTCATCTGAATTTGTAAAATTCTCCCACAAATGCTCTATCAATGCATTACGAAGTTCAAAATGAGCATCTTTGTTCTTGATTTGTCTGTGTCGGGCAAGAAATTGTTCGATCTGAAAACTTTCGTCTGTCACCCGTTCAACTTGCGGATCTGGAGCTTCCACTGCATCCATAATTGGTGCAGTCAAATCACGTTCATCTTCAATTATCATATTATGCAAGATAATACATGTTGTCATTATATCATGAAGCACTTCTTTTCTCCAAAAACGTGCTGGTCCTGCAATAATAGCGAAACGTGATTGCAAAACTCCAAATGCACGCTCTACATCCTTTCGGCATGACTCATGGCTCGTTGCAAAGAACTTTCTTTTTCGACCACGCGGCTCATGAATTGTTTGAACAATAGTGGCCCATTTTGGATATATAGCATCAGCCAAATAATAACCCATATTATATTCCTTTCCTTGAATAACATAATTAGCAGGAGGAGCAGTACCTTGAGCAAGATTGAAAAGCAAATGAGATGATTCTAACACATTAATATCATTATTTGCACCTGGCATACCAAAATATGTATGCCATATCCAGAGATCATAATCAGCTACTGCTTCTAGAATAATAGTTGGTGACCTTGAGCGTCCGCTATACTGTCCAGCCCAAGCTGTCGGGCAGTTTTTCCACTTCCAATGCATACAATCCAAACTACCAAGCATTCCAGGAAATCCACGTTGCTGACCAATATGAAGTAGCCTTGAAATATCGTTTGCGTTTGGTGATCCAAGATATTGCTCTGCAAAAATCTCAACAACAGCACGACAAAACCTTTTTAAGCTTTCAATCGCAGTTGACTCACCAATTTTAACGTACTCATCGGTAGCATCTGCTGGGAGTCCCATATGCTAATATCCGAAACACGGCAGTTGTTTTTTGCAGTGTTGATAATCCAGCTCTGCCAAGTCCATCACATCGTTGTCTGAAGTAGTGATCATGATCTGCAACTGCATTAACAATACGAAGGAAAAGAGGTCGAGACATTCGATACCTTCGACGAAACATATCGGCATTGAATCGTGGATTACTGCTAAAGTAATCATCATACAAATTGTTATCAGCAGCTTCACGATCACGATTGATGACTATATGACCTGGGATGGAGCCACCGTGAATAGATTGACTTCTTCTCATGTTGATACCATGTGCTATTATCATATTGTTGTTTCTGATCATACGTGATATGGTGGTATCATCAGTGTTGTTGGCGACATTCCACAATTCGGACTCCTCCTCTTCTGATGAATATACATTATTCGCTCCAACATTGTAATTCATTGTGAATAAAAATGAGTGGAGACTAATTTTAGAAAGAGATATATCTATTGGTGTTTTGAATAATATGAGATGAAGCATGTCATTTATATAGGAGGTGACAATGATGTAGAATATTGAGGACACAAGCACAAGAGGACGACTCAGACATAAATTGAAGAAGACAGGGAATCTCTGTCGTGTTCGTATTGATATCTCAATGTCGGTGCTGTCATGTTCATATTTGACAACACAAGCACAAGAGGATGACTCAGACATAAATTGAAGAAGACAGGGAATCTCTGTCGTGTTCGTATTGATATCTCAATGTCGGTGCTGTCATGTTCATATTTGACAACACAAGCAAAAGAGGACGACTCAGACATAAATTGAAGAAGACAGGGAATCTCTGTCGTTTTGTATTGATATCTCAATGTAGGTGCTGTCATGTTCATATTTGACAACACAAGCACAAGAGGATGACTCAGACATAAATTGAAGAAGACAGGGAATCTCTGTCGTTTCGTATTGATATCTCAATGTCGGTGCTGTCATGTTCATATTTGACAATACAAAGCACCGTTTTCATTCATAAAGATGCAAAGATTTCTCCATTCTCTTCAACTCTTCTAAGTCTATCAAGTCTTCCAAACTTCTTCTAAAAGATGTCTATTCGAAATGCTGGTTACTCCATCCCCGAAGATGTTCTCCTTTCTCAGGTTTATATGGAGATTTCCCAAGATCCAATTACAGGTGCATATCAGTCTTCGAGCATGTTTTGGTCTCGAGTAACAGATAAGTATCACGAAGGAAAGCCTGATTGTTGGGTATCTTGGAGTGCTAGATCTTTAGAGTGTCGGATGAAAATCATAGAGAAGGCCATCCGCAAGTTGAATGGATGTGTTAGACAAATAGAAAATCTAAATCCTAGCGGAGCTTCCGAACAAGACATTGTTAGTATTTCCTGCATTTCTTTATTATCGATTTATGTATGTCGATATTTAGCTTTTAATCTGTTTTTGTTTGTAGGTAGATCACGCAAAAAGGTTGCTCGCGCAAGATCCTAATTACAACAGAGGTTTCAAATTTGATCATGTATGGAATATTTTGAAGAATTTTGAAAAATTTGCAGATAATGTCCCTACAGCTCGACAAAGATCTCAGCAGCACACATCCTCAAATTATGTGTCCTCTGAATCTAAGAATCCGACACCGGAATTTCAAACACCAGAATCTCCTGGACTGTCATCATTCCCTACCCACTTAAATGATGTCCCCGCTGGCACCTCGTCACAACGGCCCAGTGGGGTGAAAAAGGCCAAGACAAAGAGAAAAAATGACCGTGAATTTGATGATGTTGTCAGAAGGTTGAGTGACGATAATGTTAAACTCATGACGATGTTAGAACAATCTCGTGAAGATAGGCAGAAGCAAATGGAACTGCAGAAGCAAAATATTACGTTGCAAGAAGATAGGATTTTATGTCGAGATTTGAATTCTATTTCAAATCCAACTGTACGTGCTCATATGGAAGCTCATCAACTTGAGATTTTAGAGAAAAGAGCAGCTGAGCGTCAACAACCGTTCTTTCCAACCTATGATTATTTGAACAATCCAAGTGGAAGTGGAAGCGGAGGCAATTTAGGAGACTATTAGATTATATTTTAGCTTATTTGAATATCTGCTTTATTTAATGTCTCTGCTATTATGTTCCACGCTCTCTATGTTGTATTAGTTAAATTTATGTATTCGCAGCTATGTTATTGTATCTGTCAGTTTAATCAGCAATATATGTGACTTGTGCTTCGTTATAATTATCTTAATGTTGAATTATACGTGGTTCAGCTTGTAATAATTGTTAATTTTAAATTAGTAAATTTGACAATTTATAACTAAATAAAAAAATATTAAATGAATATAAAATGCAATCTTAAAATTAAAAACTTAATAAGATATATTGAATTAAACAAAGCAAAAATTATAAATTTTAAAAACTTAAAAAAATAAAATAAAAAAAATAATAAATAACAGAAATATAAAAAATAAAATTTAAATTAAGCTTGCATTTTATATAAAACTAAAAACTAAACTTAAAAATCTAAACTTAAAAACTATAAATAATTTAAAATCTAAACTTAAAATCTAAACTAAACAAAAAAAATCTAAACTTAAAAACTAAAAACTATAAACAAACTAAACTAAAAAAAAAAAAAAAAAGCATTAAAAAATTAAAAAAAATGGCACCCGGCAAAATGCCGGGTGCTACAGTACCACGCCAAATCTGGCGTGGTACTGTAGCACCCGGCATTTTGCCGGGTGCTTTTTGGCGCCGGTTGGAGCCGGCGCCAGCCCAACCCACGCCAAAAATGGCGTGGGTTGGAGATGCTCTAAGAGAGGCTGGCATTTGAATTAAAATGGGCCGGGTTGGGCCTAGCGAATTGTCGTTCTTTTCTTTCTTTCTTTTTCTTTTTATTTATTTCTTTATTTATTTATTTGGGGACTCACCAAGCTATTTGTCTTTGTACTTTTCACGGCATTATTTGCTTAAAGGGTTGTTTAGCCGGAAAAGAGATCAATAAAACAATTAACCAACTGGCTTGAATTTTCTTTCATATATTATATTTGAGTTCATGTTTTATGGTTTTTTTTTTTAATGAAAAGCCTTAGCTTTCATGTTTTTAATGTTGTTCATGAATATCTTATTATATTTGAGTTCATGATTTTTTTATTGTTTTTATAGCTTTCATGTTTTTAATGTTGTCCATGAATATCTTATGAGCAGGGATGGAAACTTTGTTAGGATTATGACGTGAATACGTCGTGAAGGTTGATTAATGTCAGAGTTGGCAGTTTCTTTTTCTGGATCTGTTTGAATCCGAGTTGGATTCAAGTTTCCTTTATTCTGATTGAAGGCGTTTGTTTAAGATTAGGAGAGTTTTTTTGTTGGCTCAAAGGCCCATCACTCTAGTTTTGATGATAATTAACTCATGTAGTTATAGTACTAATGATCTTGTATTTAATTAGTATCAGATATTTGATCAAGATCTTAGTTAGTGTTTAGCTTCAACAAAAAATTTAAAGTCAAAATTTTGGAGCTAGCACGTGCTGATTCAAGAGCTCGCGCATCAAGATTACATCAAGTACTCAAGAAGAGTCTAACTCATTGGATCAAGGTTTGGATCAAGGTTTGGACCAAGTCAAGAAGGAGAAGAAGACCTTCAAGAGAAGATTTCCAAGAAGACTTGTATCATGTTTGTAAGTGTCAAGAGTTTATTTTTTGATAAAATGTAAAGAATAGATTGTTGGCCCAAAGGCCATTAGCCCAATATCCCAATGAATATTTTGATGATAACAAACCATATTTAGTTATGTATTTAACAATTTTGTTTAAAAGAATTTCAGGTTCAAAACAAGTTGATTTGACGGCTCCACTATCAAGACTCACAAGTTTGGACGCCGCTAAAGATTTGCATTCCCAAGCCAAGCACAATAAAAAGCTTCGGAATCAAGACATTGAAGAAAAGACTAAGATTTGTATTTTACTTTTCTTTTAGATTTTTTGTCAAAACCTAGATGTTAGAAGTAGATTTATGGGATTGTCACTCACACACATTTTAGTTTGCTTCATGGCTTCAAAAAGAATTTCTATTTCAGATTATTTCCAACTTAGGTTTTAGAGTTAACATGTTTTGGAAATTAGTTTTAGAAATATCAAGTTTTGGAAAAACGATTTTTGGAAAAACAAGTTTTTGTTAAAAAGGATTTTTCTATCAAAATGATATAACATGTTTGAGTATTGATCTATGATCATACTCTTAGGTTTAATAAGTCTAGTACCTCTTTTATAAAGATCCTTAAACCTTAAAATCAAAACCCATTTCCTTTTTCTGGTTTCTGCAGAGTCTGTTTTATCAGACCTGACAGAGGCCGGTCGCCCGCTCGGGTCGACCGACATGCACGCTGTGCATGTGTGCACGTCGGCCGACCGCTCGGGTCCACCGGGCACTTCACAGTGCTCTCTGTTTGTTTGGGTCGACCGGGGCGGTCGACCGGTTTTCCCCAACGGTCAGAAATATGACCGTTGGTGGTCGACCGACCGGGTCGACCGACAGCTGTCAGAAAAGTCTGACAGACTCCAACAGCTATATTTTTCTGACTGTTTTTATTGGGATCTTCACCCAACGAATTTCTCCACCTGTTTTACCCTGTCTTCCATCCCCTATAAATAGGTGGTCACTTCAACATGATAAGACAACAATTTTCACAACAATTTTACAAGTGATTTTTCAAGCTTTCATTTTAGCAAAAGATTTCCAAAGCCAAAATTTCCAAACACCCTCTTGAAGCTATACCTCTACTTCACTCTAGATATTTGCACTACACAGTCCCAAATTCTATATCTACATATTGGTTATAGGATTTTGCTAAGTGAGCTATTTGTGATCAAGTGTGATCATCTTTCTTCTTGAGCGAAGTTGTAGAGGCATCGGCCTCAAGCGAGCTAGTGTGCTCCGGTGGTGTTGCGGCATCACGAGAGATAGGATAGTTGTGTCCTTGTATTGGCGATCCAGTGGGATCAACAATAGTGGAAATCCTTCAAGTGTGAAGGCGGGGACGTAGAGCGTGGCTCGAACCTCGGAAACATATACTCGTGTTTGCGTTTGCTCGAATTTTCTCTAAACTCAAAGTCCTTTATTTCTTGCACTACTTATTGTATTTATTATTGCTAGTTTTTTAATTTGAGCAATTTGTTAAGTAGAATTTTTAATTCCGCATTATTGTCATATTTCATATAGCCATCACCTATTCACCCCCCCTTTACGTGATTTCAATTGGTATTAGAGCCTAACCCTTGATTTGGTTTAACCACCTTAGGGAGATCCTTACATTTGGCTATATCTTTTTGTGCATTATATTTGTTTGTGCATTATACTTTTGTATTCATGGCATCCATTGACTTTTCTAGCATCAAGTCCCCACCCAAGTTTGATGGCTTGAACTTCCCTATTTGGAAGGTCAAGATGAACCTCTTCCTTAAGTCCCTAGGAGTTAGGGTTGCTAGGGACATAACAAAAGAATTTATAGAACCTCTCACCGATGAGAAAACATGGTCCGAGGACACCACCAAGGACTATGAAGCAAATGCTAGAGCCCAATATGCCTTGACCCAAGCTCTAAATGAGGATGACCTATCTCGCATCATTAATTGCAAATCCGCATTTGAAGTTTGGAACATTTTAATTGTGACTCATGAGGGAACGTCACAAGTCAAAAGATCTAAGATTGACTTGTTGCGTTCTCAATATAAGAATTTCTATATGTTTGATAATGAGAGCATTGATGACATGCTCATGCGTTTCACCAAGATTACTAATGCCTTATCTTCTTTAGGTGACGCAATCGACAATGACCAAAAGATAAGGAAGGTCATTAGAGCTCTTCCCAAAGCATGGGAAGTAAAGGCAACCACTCTCAAAGAATTCAACGATAGGGAGGAGATGGACTTCTCCGGTTTCATCGGAAATCTCAAGACACATGAGATGGAGATGAAAGTAAGAGAAGAAAGGGAGGCGCCAAAGAAGAAAGCACTCGCCTTCAAAGCCACTCCAACCATTCATGAAGAGGATGACTCATCGGAAGATTGCGATGAGGACTTTGCCATGCTCATCCGGAAGGTGGGCAAAATGTTCTACAAGAAGTGGAGGCAAAGCAACTTCCGGAGAGGGAAACCTCAAGGAAGATATGAAAAGAAAAGAGAAGAACCCGGTCCTTACTTCCATTGCAAGAAGATCGGACATCTTATTGCCGATTGCCCCGCACTCCAAGCAACCACTTCCAAGAATGTCCCAAAGAAGAAAAGAGCAATGGTGGCCACGTTGGATGATACGGAGTCAGAATCCGAAGAGGAGATCGACACCGCCAACTTGTGCTTCATGGCACATGGGGAGGATGCTTCAAAGGTATGCTTAGAAAACTCTATTGATGATGATGAGCTAACCATGGATGAACTTGCTCAATTTTTCGAAGAATTACAACATAGGTTGAGATTTCACAATCTCAAAATAAAAAATTGAAAAAGGAAAATGATTTACTGAAAAACAAATTTGATATTATTGTAAAAGAGAAAAATGATTTATCTAATGATTTTGAGAAAATGAAGATTGATTTTGAAAAATATAAAATATCTTGTAAAGGAAAAATCCCCATTTCAACTCTCAACAAAAATGAATATTTGGAAATTCAAAAACGTGTTGAAACTTTAGATAATACTTTAAAGAAGTGTGCTTTTGATTTAAATAAATTTGCTTCTAGGTTTCCCAAAGGAGTAACCCAAGGGAAACACACTCACCATAAACATGCACGGAAACATGAACACACACATAAGCAAGCTTTTATGTATAGTAGTGGTAGGATTTATGTTTGCACGCATTGTGGCCGCAAAGGCCATTTAGAAAAATTTTGTTATGCTAAACATAATATACCAAGTAAACATGTTTGGGTTCGCCTCGGTACTAACCCTATAGGACCCAATAAAACATGGGTACCAAAAGACCCACCAAACTTAAATGATACAGGTGGATCCTCATCCTCCAAGACTTAGGGGGAGGCGGTGCCTGGGTGGTGGATGCAACAATGCCTAACGAGCACATCGTCGCTTGCATCGCTATCATGGAGGCACCTATTTTGGAGATTGCCCTCATTTGGTAACTTCTCCATTTAAAAGGTTTTAATTTTGGTTATATATACAAATGCATAAGATTGTTAGTTTACTTTTATGCTACATTGATATATGTTAGTGTAAACCTACACCTCTATCATGATTGTGTATATGCCTTGTTTTAATATCTTGTTTTTTTTTTATGCCACATATATTGAATGTCCACATGTCCAGTTTTGAGCATATATCTATATATATACCTTTTGTCAAAACTAAAATAATTTTTGTAAAAAATTCATATTTAAAACAAATACATTAGAGATGGCAATTGCGCACCTCAACTCATATTTAGAGGAATCTAGAGGATGGAGTTCAGAACCCTTCACCGGGTATTCGGCTTCAACATCTCTAAAAACTTTGTTTTTATGTGTAAATTAAAAATTAAAATGTATTGTGTGAATTCTGTAATTTATGAAAATTTAAAACTTGTTATTATAATTTGGTATGGTAATATATCCTGCTTGTTATTTGATAAAAATTTCATGTAAAATTTTTTTTGTGTCCTTGCTGTTTGACAGATTTTAGGCAAGACTGGCCGACCGCCATTGATTTCCGGTCGACCGGCTTTGCCTGGAAGAATACCTTTTATTCATTTCTGTGGCCGGCCGACCCATACGGTCGACCGCGAGATCTGTCAGAGCTCTCGGAAAAATTCGGCCGACCCGTACGGTCGACCGCTCTATCTGTCAGAGCTCCGGGATTTTTGGGTCGACCGGACGGGTCGACCGTGCGTCGATTTCATGCCCTAATCTGTCTATTTATAACACTATTTCTCTCACTCTCTCTCACTTTCAACCGGCGATTTTCTTTCCCCTCTTTCTCTAAAATTTCAAACTCTTAAATCCACTCAAATTCCTTCATAATCCGAGTTTGATTCCCTCTCTTGGTATTGGATCTTCAGCTTCAGGGCCTCTTCTCCGTCTATTTCGAAGAAATTCGAAGTCCTCTCAGATCTAGGGTTTGTGATTCTTATTTCAGGTAAAAATCACATTTTTCCTGTTATTCTTGATATCTAGTTTTAAGTTCTTCATACCCTTGTCAAGATCTTTAGGTTTCCTTGTTGATTAGATCAAGCCCTTTTTTTAACCTAAAATCATCCATTTTCACCAAAATGTCTAAAAGATCTAGGAGTGAGAAAGGAAAAACTGTGGTTCCTTCCTCATCCTCCACCCCTAAACCTAAACGTCCTTTCATTAATAACCTTGCTGAAAATAGGTTCATCCAACTTTCAAAGAAATCAGTTATTTTAGGGAGATGTGTTATTCTCAAAGATTTTGAACATCTCAACATCCCTCGCATCCTGAGAAGAAATTCATTGGACCAGTTTATGGCCATTAGGGAACCGGTATACACCTCCCTAGTGCATTACTTCTATTCCAATTATGCTTTCGATGGAAATCGAGTTAGATCTCGAGTTCTAGGGAGAGATATTGACATCCCTCTAGGACAATTTGCTGACTTGTTACATCTCTCCTGTGGAGGAGTTGATGTCTATATCTTTGATCTCCATGATTTTGAATATCCGGACGGTGAGTCTGCGCTCACCGTTTCCACCTTGATTCACGGGGATGACAACCCCGGTTTGGTAAGAAATGAGGAGGTTAACAAGTTCACCCTCACCTCCCAAGTTCTTGCTAAATTTATCTTTTACAATATTTTACCAAAATCTGGTGAGTATAGCAATGCCAGGGGTCCAGTTCCTCTAATCATCTATTGCCTTCTGAAAGGCATTAAGATTGATTTCCCACATTTCATTGCTACTCATATGGCCTCAGATCAGATCCGCATGCCCGGTAGGCACTTGCCTTATGGGATGCTTATCACTTATCTTCTTCAGAAACTAGGTTTTGATCTATCTTCAGAGAGTCCTTCTCAACCCGCTGTGAACTTAGACAGCGTTCTTTTGAAGAGGATGCAAGCTCAGATGCGTCGTCATGCTCAGGAGCAGCCTCCTGTTCCTCCTGCTGATGTTCCAGGGTCATCTTCGGCCCCAGGATCCTCTTCTGCCCCAGGGACTTCCTCTGCTCCCGGGCCATCTATATCTCCTGATTTTCAGTCCTTCATTTCTTCTGAGATTCGCTCTCAGATCCAGGAGCACCAGTCTTGGATCGAGCAGCGAGATGCAGCCTTTCGTGCGGATATGGACTTGCGCTTTCAAGGAATTCGCAATGATATGTCTTACTTTGCTGACTCCATGAGATACGTGGACTCGCAATTTGAGGCACTCTTTGTGAAATTCAATATGCTTGGTCCTGATCCCACATCCATTGCCCGACCACTTCCATCCTCCGGTCCTCCATTTCCTGCCAGATATCCTTCTGCAGCTCCACCTCCACAGCCAGGTGTCGCAGGCATTGATCCAGAGGAGGCAGCAGCTTCTTCTTCTTCTTCTTCAGAGGAAGACGATGATGGTGATGAGAAGATGGCTGAGGGTGCTGCTGCAGAGAGCTCGTCTGAGGAAGACGATGCTGAGGAGAGCTCGTCTGAGGACGATGGTGGTGCCAAGTGATTTCCCCTTATTTGATGATGTCAAAAAGGGGGAGAGTTATTATTGAGAGAGACTTATATTTTGTGTACTTGTATTTTGTGTTTGGACATCTTTTGATATTTAGTATGGTGGACATGTATTTTTGCTGTGGACATAAGTTTTTATATATATTTGTGTTGTGTCTATAAAAATGTGTTATCTTTTATGACATGAGTACCTTTTGGCATGGACATGTGTATTGTGGATATCACTTGCTGTTTATCATTTGTGATATTTATCTATGCCTGAGTATGATTTCATTATATGCATGTGTTGAGGGGGAGCTTCACTTGAAGTCTCTACTCAAAATATTTGTAATAACTATATATGTTTTGTCATCATCAAAAAGGGGGAGATTGTTGGCCCAAAGGCCATTAGCCCAATATCCCGATGAATATTTTGATGATAACAAACCATATTTAGTTATGTATTTAAGAATTTTGTTTAAAAGAATTTCAGGTTCAAAACAAGTTGATTTGACGGCTCCACTATCAAGACTCACAAGTTTGGACGCCGCTAAAGATTTGCATTCCCAAGCCAAGCACAATAGAAAGCTTCGGAATCAAGACATTAAAGAAAAGACCAAGATTTTTATTTTACTTTTCTTTTAGATTTTTTGTCAAAACCTAGATGTTAGAAGTAGATTTATGGGATTGTCACTCACACACATTTTAGTTTGCTTCATGGTTTCAAAAAGAATTTCTATTTCAGATTATTTCCAACTTAGGTTTTAGAGTTAACATGTTTTGGAAATTAGTTTTAGAAATATCAAGTTTTGGAAAAACGATTTTTGGAAAAACAAGTTTTTGTAAAAAGGATTTTTCTATCACAATGATATAACATGTTTGAGTATTGATCTATGATCATACTCTTAGGTTTAATAAGTCTAGTACCTCTTTTATAAAGATCCTTAAACCTTAAAATCAAAACCCATTTCCTTTTTCTGGTTTCTGCAGAGTCTGTTTTATCAGACCTGACAGAGGCCGGTCGCCCGCTCGGGTCGACCGACATGCACGCTGTGCATGTGTGCACGTAGGTCGACCGCTCGGGTCGACCGGGCACTTCACAGTGCTCTCTGTTTGTTTGGATCGACCGGGGCGGTCGACCGGTTTCCCCCAACGGTCAAAAATATGACCGTTGGCGGTCGATCGACCGGGTCGACCGGCAGCTGTCAGAAAAGTCTGACAGACTCTAACAACTATATTTTTCTGACTGTTTTTGTTGGGATCTTCACCCAACAAATTTCTCCACCTGTTTTACCCTGTCTTCCATCCCCTATAAATAGGTGGTCACTTCAACATGATAAGACAACAATTTTCACAACAATTTTACAAGTGATTTTTCAAGCTTTCATTTTAGCAAAAGATTTTCAAAGCCAAAATTTCCAAACACCCTCTTGAAGCTATACCTCTACTTCACTCTAGATATTTGCACTACACAATCCCAAATTCTACATCTACATATTGGTTATAGGATTGTGCTAAGTGAGCTATTTGTGATCAAGTGTGATCATCTTTCTTCTTGAGCGAAGTTGTAGAGGCATCGGCCTCAAGCGAGCTAGTGTGCTCCGGTGGTGTTGCGGCATCACGAGAGATAGGACAAGTGTGTCCTTGTATTGGCGATCCAGTGGGATCAACAATAGTGGAAATCCTTCAAGTGTGAAGGCGGGGACGTAGAGCGTGGCTCGAACCTCAAAAACATATACTCGTGTTTGCGTTTGCTCGAATTTTCTCTAAACTCAAACTCTTTTATTTCTTGCACTACTTATTGTGTTTATTATTGCTAGTTTTTTAATTTGAGCAATTTGTTAAGTAGAATTTTTAATTCCGCATTATTGTCATATTTCATATAGCCATCACCTATTCACCCCCCCTCTAGGTGATTTCATAGATTAGTTGGTGGATTGCTCAAGTTCATATACACTCACACACAAAATTTATATGTGTTTTCATAAAAGAGTTTTCGTTTTGAAAAATACCGGTTTAATTTTTAAGCTTCAAAATATACATGTATTTTATCAAAACTTATTTTAGAGCTTAATGTCAAAAACATAGATATTACATCATATATGTGTAGTGGATCATATCCATACACACTAAGCTTTAAAAGTGTTTAGAATATCTTGTTTTTGTATTTGGAAAAGTTTTGAAAAAATCGTTTTGAAAAATACAGGTTTTTGTTTATGGCAAAACTTCTATACTGCAAACATAGTTCAAAATATTTTTAATATGTTTTGATTTTTAATCAAACATGTTTGTATTTCAAAATATATCAATGAACTTATTTTGTAAAATTTATGAAAAATTATGGGATTTTATTAAAGAAAAAGACCAAGTTTTAAGTCCCTAAAACCTGTGTTCTGGCCTTCTACTGATCGATCGCACGGTCGACCGAGCCAGAGATCGGTCGACCGATGTGCACAAAGGTGCACAGCCTTGTTTGGCTGGAGGGCCGGTCGACCGACCCGGTCGACCGCTAGAGAGTTTTGCTCTATGGATCTGGCCCCGGTCGACCGGGCGGTCGACCGGCAGAGAGCTTCTGCTCTCTGTATCCAGGCCTCGATCGACCGGCCGGTCGACCAATGGCACAACGGTCAGAAATCTGACCATTGGCCAGCTACCGGGCGGTCGACCAACAACAGAAAGTTCTGCTAAGTTGTCCCCAACGGCTAGTTTTTGAAGCCTATTTATATGAGGTTGTTTTATGTTGTTTTTGACAAGATTTTAAGAGGGTTTTCAAGATAGTTTTTCTTACACTTCTAAGTGTTTATCTCCACTTGTTTTAAAGCCAATACTTTCATATCAAAAGGAGAGTTTTTCAAGAGTGTTTTGTAAAAGAGATTTCTTGAGTTTTTTACCACCAAATCAATCCTAGTTTTCTCACACACACTTGAGCTATCTATTGCTATATCAATCCTATAGGAATCTTTGTTTTGAGAGAGTTTTAGGTGATCAAAGAGTTAAGATCACCAAAGTGTTCATATTTGTATTTGAGGAGACAAACTTGCGGGTTCGTATTGTTTCGAGTTCTAGTGGGAGCTCAGTGTAGAGGTGCGGCCTCGGCAAGCTAGTGTGCTTGCGTGTGTAGTTCTTGCGGGAACAAGAGAGGGACTAGTAAGTCCAAGGAGTTCTAGTGTGAACTCGTTATAGGTGTTGCGGCACCGAGTGATCTGGTGAGATCGATTCTAGTGGAAATCCTTTATAGTGTTGAAGGCGGGGACGTAGAGCAAGGGTGCTCGAACCGCGAAACAAATCTCCCGTGTTTGTGATTGCTCTCTCTATCTCTCACTCGTGTTTATATCTTGCATGCTCTTATTGTTCATATTCATTACTTGCTTGATATACTTGTGCTTAAATTGATATATGCTTGGGGATTGTTTGCTCACACTTGTATTCAACCAAGAGAGTCATAGCGGTAAGTCAACTCTTATCTAGAGGAATTTTGAGGAGATAGTCCAGAGCCCTTCACCGGGAATTCGGCTACACTCTTAGGTTATATCTTGTGTGTTTAGCTTAATAGTTTTTAGTTTGCTTAAATAGTTTTAATTCCGTATTAATTCATCATTAGATTAGCTAGTCACCTATTCGTCCCCCTCTAGGTGATTTCAATTGGTATCAGAGCTTAATGCTCTTGATTTGAGTTTAACAACCTTGAGTTAAAGATCCTCATTTTAGCTAATCACAATATTTATATACACACATGGATTTTATGCCACCTCCCATGTTTGATATTCTTAACATCCAAACTTGGAAAGTTAAGATGTCAATATACCTCAAAGTCTTAGAGATTCATGTTTATTTTGCCACTATTAAATATTCCTATTGTTTAAATGACAAACATTTAGAGGCTAATGCAAAAGTCATCCATGTTTTAAAGTCAACCCTAAATGATGAATATTTATATAGGATTTCTAACTTTGATTTAGATTTTGTAGTATGGAACACTATAGTCTCTCTTGGTGAACAAAAGCAATACTATGCAGGGAGTGACTCGAATGACGGAAGTAATGCTTCCAACTTGTGTTACATGGTCTAAGGGGATAACCCCCTTGAGGTAAACTCCGAATCCGAGCTTGATGAGGATGTTGACATGTCTTATGATGAGCTTGCTTCATTTTGTCAAAAACTTCTTGAAAAATAAGATTGGCTTAAAAAGGATAATAATAAATTGAAAAAGAACAACACTTCTTTGTTAAAAGAAAATGACTCTCTTAAAAATAAATTTGCATGTATTTCAAAAGAAAATGATATGTTGAAAAAGGATAATATTTCCTTATCTTCAAAATTAAATGATCTTTTTGAAGGAAATACTTCTTTGAAAAATAAAATTATTTTGGTGAAAAAAGAAAAGGAAATTATTTTGGAAGGAAACAACTCTTTGAAAAGAAAATTTGTTTCAAAAGAAAAAAAAATATTTCTACAAAAAAAAGAGTGTTGATTCTCATTCTCACCATGTTTTTCATGCTACTATTGATAAAAATGAGATTCAAATTTTAAAAAATAGAATAGATTGTTTGAGCTCAACTTTGAGCAATTGTGTATTTAATCATAATAGATTGGAAACCTTATTTCAAAAGAAACAAACTCCACGTGTACATGCACATCACCCACGACATACTTATGCACACGTTCCACATCATGATCACACTCATTCACATGTGCATCCTAGAGTGTACAAATGTACATATTGCGGCCGCAAAGGCCATTTAGCAAAGTTTTGTTTTGATAGAGTAAATTCTACGAATTTTGCAAATAAAAATATTTGGGTTCCGAATAATGCTAACCCCCGTGGACCCAAAATAAAATGGGTACCAAAATTTTCACCTCTTGTGTTTGATGTAGGTGTGGTCTCTCACACGATGTGAGAAGATTGGTGCCATGGTGGTGGATGCATGGGATAGATGGAAATACAATTGATGCATCACTATCAAGGAAGTTTGGTGGGAGGACCACCATGGTTTGGAGATATAGAGATGTGCCGTAATAGTTTTGGCGACTATCTCTAACTCCTTATTTGTTTAACATGCTTTAAGATTATTGATTTTTAGCATGTTTTTCATGATTGTTATTAAATGTCATGTTATTTAGACTTATGACATACATGTATAGTAATTGAGATACACCCATATTCATATGAATTCATATTTTGTGTTCTCATTTTAGTTTAGCTATTATGTATATCATTACTCTAAAACATGTGCATTTACCTTAATAATCATGTTTGTTTATGGTTTTACACTTCATGTTTTGATTACATATTTAAATGTATATTCTCATTAAAACTTGTGCATATACTCGTACAACTAGTGAGTCACATTTGATTATTGTATGTTTGTACTTAATTGCTCATTTGTACCCATTAGATGTATTAGTATAGCTTAGTTTTGATGATTCGTATATTTTAATGTTTTCCCTATTCTTATGCATGTTTTGCTTCATGTATATGTTATTCTTGTTTAAAACTAATAGATATACATGTATACCATTGAGTTTCTTGCCTTCATGCAAATTATATTATAGACTCTTGTGTGTTTCAGAGATGTATGTATATTTTCAAGTTTTGATAGAACATACATATACCTTGAAGCTTGTTTAAGTTTAATGAAAAATAAATGTTTATGATTTTCATACTTTTGATAAAAGAATTTCATATTTATTTTGAGCCATATTGATTATTTCATGAATATGCTATTCACATGACTCTTGTGCACTCACATTTTTTTAACTCATATATTTGTTATATGAGCACATTTTTGAGTCTTATAGATTGAGTGACAATTTTCGTGTACTTAGCAATGATTAATGGGATATTTGATTCGGTTTCATGTTTTGAAGGATCTTTAACTAGTTTTTCAAAAATTACCTTAAACTAGTTATTTATTCTTCATTTGGTAGTGTTTTCAAAATACAACTATTTTCAAATCTTATTTTTGAAACTTCTACCCTTAAAGGGCGGATGGTTGAATGACTATGCCTTGTATGCTCTAATTGAAAATCTTTTAACATGTGCATGATTAGGGTGGATAGGTATGAGTTATACACATGTTCTTCATGGAATTCTATTTTTGTATACTCATATTTGTTTTCTATATATGTATGTTTCAAAATCTCAAATAATATCAATTTCATTTGGTATTTTCATTTTTATACATATATATGATTTGATTGTGCTTGATTTACAATATCCATACATGTTTAAAGCACAAATTATGTTTATACTAAGGTTGACTAATTTTTAAATATTAATTGGTATTTTAATGATCTTATGTATTATTTTTAATTGGTATTTCAATTAATATCAAAATATACTTCACCTTTTAATTGATATCAAAATTTACAATATACTTCAATTGGTATCAATCTGTTTCAATTTCAATTGGGTTTCGATTTCAATTCGTATCAAAAATGTTTTACCTTTTATTTGGTATCAAAATTTACCATATATTTCAATTGGTATCAAAATATAAAATATTTTACTTTCATTGGTATCAAAATTTACAAATGCTTCAATTTCAATTGGTATCAAAAATTTCCAATTTCAATTGGCATCAAAAATCTTGTGATATCTTAAAATTTTGTTTATTTACAAGTGATATCTTAAAATTTTGTTTACTTACAAGTGGTATCTCAAAATTTATTTTATTACTTTAAGTATTATCAAAATTTGTGTTAAAAATGTTTTGATATGTATTGTCTATATGCAAGGGGAGCTTAACATCTCTTCTATATATAGATTCATGTTGAGTGTATCTTATATTGAGGAGCTTGACACCTCTTCTTTATGTGATACACGTATGTAGAGGGAGTTTAACATCTCCACTTATGCATTGTATATTATACTTTATGTGAGTTAGGTGTTGGCCAAAGGGTACAATCATCCGGTTTTAGAGTTTTGATGATTACAAAACATATATAGTTATTTGTACTAATTATGTTTAAGTGTTTAAGATTGTTTCAGGGTTCTAACGATTCAAGATGTTTTCTTCCCTAAAGGAAGGTGGTGTTGACTCAAGTTGACTCAATACGGGATCAAGAATTCAAGTTATTCAACGATGCATATGAAAAAGCCCAAATTGAAGATCTTGTAGTCACCTAGAACTATTGTAAGAATTAGTATGTTAAAGAGTAAGGATATGATAGTTGTGCTCAAGAAAACACAAACACAAAAATACACTTTTCAAAATACAAGTTTTTTGATTAGTTGGTTTTGGTGCATATTTGATTAATATACATGTTTCAAAATATTTTAAATTTTTATATCTAGTTTAAAACATGTATTTCATCTCCTATAGCATGCTACTTAAACCTCAAACCATTTAAAAATATTTCAAAATTATTCAAAGTTCAAAAACCTCTTCAAAAACTGTTTCAGGCTTTATCGGTCGACCGTCCGGTTGATCGGGCCATATGGCCATGTACATGCACGTCTGTGCACGTCTGCTGGTCGACCAGGCCGATCGACCGACAGACCCTGCGGTCGACCGACCGGTCGCTCGACTGCAAGACCCTAACTCTTGGGTTTTGCCGGTCGACCGGCCCGGTCGACCGTCAGTTCATTATTTCATTTTTATTATAGCCGGCGGTCGACTGGAGCTAACGGCTCTTTTGCCATGTGGCTTGCCGGTCGACCGTCGGCTGTTCAGAAAGCCCCAACAACTATATTTTGGAATCCATTTCATTTTTTAATGATTCCAATGGCTATTTCTTGTTTCCTAGTGGCTAAACTCACCCCTAATGACCTAGTATCTATTATGAATGGTATTTATCCATTCCCTGTAAATAGAGGTCAGTGGTCTTTTGTTTTTCACAAGAAAAATTCCCAAGTTTCAAGTGTTTCAAGAGAAGAAGTGTTTCATTGCTTTTCATTTTCAAAGTTCTTTCAATTGCAAAAGTTTTCAGTTGGTTTTCAAGTCTCCTTAGTCTTTACTACTGAAATTTTCTCTCACTTTACTTCTTGAGCCAAAAATCATATTCCACTCTATAAGAGGTTGTAAAAGATTGTTTGTGGTCTTTTGATCACCAAGTGATTATTATACTTGTGGCTACACTACTGTACGCGTCAGAAAAGATCACAATTGCAAAATTCTATTAATTGAATAGAAGATTACAACAGATACAATCCTGATTACAAAAGAGATGAAATCTCAGGGTTGATTCTCCTCTTTATTTAAAACTGGGTTCTTCATGTGGCGGTGGAGAGTGAGTCTTGTTCTCCGTTGACCGGCCGAACGTCAAGTTTCTTTTCTGGATCCTCTCTTTGGATCTACTGGTGGAGTAGCACAGGTCCTATCAGTAATAGAATCTCAAAGATATTTAAAGAACTTGAACTTAGCAAGTTAACAAAAAAGTTGAACTCTTCTCAGGCTACAAGAGATTCGAGGCCGAACTCTGCTGAGGTAGCTCTCCTCCTCTGCCCGTAGCTTCTTAGATTCCTCTATCAGGACTCTCCTCCTTAGCCCTTTTAGAAGAGGTCCCCTCCCCCTGGGTTGAAAATCACCTAGAGGGGGGGGGGTGAATAGGTGATAATACTAATCAAAGGGCAATTTAAAAATTTAAAGCTATAACAATCACAATATGAATGCAAGCAAGTAAGTATGATGAGCAAGTAATAAGTGCAAGCAAAGTAGAGTAATAATTGCAAGAATGTAAACCAATCGCAAACACAAGGATATGTTATCGAGGTTCGAGCACCCAGCTCTACTCCCCGCCTTCCCCAGAAGGATTCCGACCACTTCCACTATCACAAAGATCTCAAATACAATGGAGTACCCAACTCCTACAATCTCAAGAACAAGTGATTTCCTTGGTAGTCAAAAGACCACAAACTCTCTCTTTCAAAAATCTCTTCCCTTACAAAGGTCCTTAGAGAATAATGAGTAGAATTGAAGCTCTTTTGTGTAAGGAAAAGAAATTGAAATCAGAGAAAAACTTTTAAAAACGCTTCAGAAAATTGAGAGAATTTAGCACAAAAACCAAGAACTTTGAAAGCCTTAAACTTTTGAATTTTTAGCAATAATAGTTGTTGTAACCAATCTCTCCCCAAACACCCCTATTTATAGGAGAGGGCTAGGGTTTAGGGATAAAACAAATTTACTGAAGTTTAGGAGGTAATTAGATCAAAATATATCCTTAAACGAATTTTTAAATACAAAAGACAAAAATAAACAGCTCTTAAAAATCTGCCCGTTACTGTTCAAACGGTCGGATCGGTCGACCGGGCCGGTCGACCGGTAGTATAAAAATGTGACCGTTATAGGCGAGCGGTCGACCGACCCAGTCGACCGATAAAACCTGTGAGCAAAAATAATAGTCCGGTCGACCGCCCCAGTCGACCGACAGACGTGCACACGGATACGTGCATCTGCCAGAACTTCGGTCGACTGGTCCGGTCGACCGGACCAGACTGACACAGACTCGGTCGACCGCCCCGGTCGACCGGATCAGGTCAAAAAGTCAATTTTAAAAAGAAAACAAAGAAGATTTTGATTTTAACAAAAATACTTTTGAACAGGGATTAGTATAAAACATAAATATATATCTGTAGGCAAAATCTTGTATGCAAAATATTTTTGTATAATTTATAAGAAATTATTTTGGAATGAGCATGTGCGCAAAAACGTGTGTGATAGAGCTTCAAACCTATCCACTATTCTTTAACAAACTATAAACTGAAAAACAAATTACATGAAGACTTCTTGTGCTATCTTCAAGTCTTTGAGCCATCCAATGCCTTGCTAGAGCCTTCTCTTCTTTGATCCTTCCTTGATGTGCAATTTGCCTTCCTTGCTTTGTGGAACTTAGAAGTTCTTGCAATAGCTAAGCGAATGGTCTCTAAACATGGTACAAACCTGAAACTTATCTCAACAAACTTGTTAGTACCAAATAGCTCATATTTGGTTTGTCATCATCAAAACACAAAACAATTGGAGAGTGTAACCTCTTGGGCCAACAATCTCCCCCTTTTTGATGATGACAAAACAAATAGGCTATTAACAAAAATATAGGGTAGGAGAAAACTCCCCCTCAAATTATGCTATACTTAAAACACAAGAATATGCTCTAGATGCCAATAATTGAAATGATGCACCAATTATTGAAACCAATTTAAAACAAATATATAAAAACACAAAAATTGCTCTTGATACCAAAAATACCAAAAACAACTAAAACACAAGAATTTATTTAAAACACAAAACTCATAAAAACAAAACAAAAAAACATATAAATTCATATGGAACCAAGACCAAATGAACTTATTTTTGTCCATGTAAACTTATTCTCCCTCTTTTTGTCATACATCAAAAAGGGTTATGAAAAACATGTTTATTCAATAATACAAACATTAAGTTCTCCACAAATAAACGAAAATCTAGCAAAATCAAGGGGTTTAGTGAAAATATCGGCTAGTTGTAAATCCGTGGAAACATAATCAATATCTATATCACCTTTCTCAAAATGATCTCTAAGAAAGTGATATCTAATCTCAATGTGCTTGGTCTTACTATGTTGATTTGCATTTTTGGTCATGTGTATAATACTAGTATTATCACAAAATATTTTTATATGATCAAAGTGCAAATCAAAATCAAGGAGAGTATGTTTCATCCAAAGGACTTGTGCACAATAAGCCCCCGCGGCAACATACTCCGCCTCGGCGGTTGAGAGAGCTACGGAATTTTGTTTCCTAGAGGACCATGAAACAAGACAATTACCAAGAAATTGACATGTCCCACTAGTACTCTTTCTATCTACTCTACAACCCGCATAGTCGGCATCCGAATAACTAGTCATAGAAAAATCTATAGTTTTCGGATACCAAAGACCCATTCCAATAGTGCCCTTAATATAACGAATAATGCGTTTTACCGTAATAAGATGAGACTCTTTAGGACACGATTGAAATCTAGCACAAAGACACACACTAAACATGATATCCGGCCTACTTGCCGTCAAATATAAAAGACTTCCTATCATGCTTCTATATAATTTAATATCAACATTTTTACCTTGTTCGTCCTTATCAAGCTTGGTAGTAGTTGCCATTGGAGTGTTGCAAGCCTTTGATCCTTCAAGCCCAAACTTCTTTACTAGCTCCTTTGCGTACTTGGCTTGGTTAATGAAGGTTCCGTCTTGCAATTGCTTGATTTGGAGTCCAAGGAAGAAATTGAGCTCACCCATGGAAGACATTTCAAATTCTAGTTGCATTACCTTCTCAAAATCCTTGCATAAAAGCTCATTAGTAGATCCAAAAATTATATCATCAACATAAATTTGCACAATTAAAATATCATTCTCAACATGCTTAGTAAAAAGAGTTGTGTCTACTTTGCCTTTAATAAAATCATTTGAAATGAGAAAACTAGAAAGCCTTTCATACCAAGCTCTTGGAGCTTGTTTCAATCCATACAAAGCTTTATCAAGTTTAAAAACAAAATCAGGATGAACATGATCAATAAAACCGGGAGGTTGTGAAACATAAACTTCTTCATTAATAAAACCATTTAAAAATGCACTTTTTACATCCATTTGAAAAAGTTTAAAATTTTTAAAACATGCAAAAGCTAGTGTCATCCGTATGGCTTCAAGCCGTGCTACGGGTGCAAAGGTCTCCTCAAAGTCAATTCTCTCAACTTGAGTGTAACCTTGGGCCACTAACCTTGCTTTATTCCTAATGACATTTCCGGACTCATCCATCTTGTTTCTAAAGATCCACTTAGTACCAATTATTGGTCTATCGTGGGGCTTAGGAACAAGGTGCCAAACTTGGTTGCACTCAAATTGATTGAGTTCCTCTTGCATGGCAAGCAACCAATATGGGTCCGTCTCGGCTTCGAGAATGCCTTTGGGTTCAAAATGAGAAATGAAAGCAAAGTTACCACATATGTCATGGAGTTTGGAGCGCGTTGTGACTCCTTTAGATGCATCACCCAAGATGAGCTCCTTAGGATGATTTGTAGCGTATCTCCAAGCTTTAGGAAGCGGTTGAGTGCTTTCCTCCTTATCCTCTTGAACTTCACCAATAGGATCTAGCTTTTCTTCTTGAGCGGGTGAGTCCTTCAAGGATAGTCTCTCCATGTCTTCACCTAGTGGTTCAATCTCTACAACATTCTCAACAACCACATTAGATTCTTCAAATTTAACATGCATGGATTCTTCTATGGTAAGAGAAGATCTAATGAAAACTCTATATGCTTTGCTAGTAGAGGAATATCCAACAAAGATAGCCTCATAAGCCTTAGCATCAAATTTACCCAAATTATCCTTAGTATTTAAAACAAAACACTTGCATCCGAAAACTTTAAAATATGCAACATTTGGTTTTCTAGAATGATACATTTCAAAAGAAGTTTTTGAAGAATTTTTGCATAAATAAATACGATTCGATATATAGCATGCGGTGTTTACGGCCTCGGCCCATAAATATTGAGGGAGGTCATATTCACTTATCATTGTCCTAGCCATCTCTTGAAGAGTTCTATTTTTCCTTTCTACAACTCCATTTTGTTGTGGAGTTCTAGGACAAGATGTTTCATGCTTAATTCCCTTCTCATCACAATAAGTCATGAAGAGTTGGTTAATAAACTCACCACCTCTATCACTCCTTATTCTCAAAATCGGAAAACCCTTTTCTTTTTCAACTCTTTTTCGAAAAATTTTAAAATGAGAGAAAGTTTGATCTTTATTTTGTAAAAAGAAAACCCAAGTAAAACGGGAGAAATCATCAACCAAAACAAATGCAAATCTACTTCCATTTAAACTCTTAGTTTTAGTTGGTCCAAAAAGATCCATATGAATTAATTCTAAAGGCCTAGTTGACATGATATCCTTGATTGGTTTAAAGGAAGACTTGGTTTGTTTCCCAAGTTGGCACGCACCACAAATGCGGTCTTTCTCAAAATCCAAGCAAGGTATACCCTTCACCAATTCCTTTGAATTAATCCTAGAGATATGGTCAAAAGATGCATGTCCTAATCTTCTATGCCAAAGCCAAGAATTTTCATCAAAAGCATTTAAGCATTTAGTAGAACAATCTAAATTAAGCATGTCAATAATATAAACATTATTATCACGAAACCGGTAAGAATACAAACATCGGATTTAACATCAAAAATCTTGCATGAGGAATCATCAAAAACAACTTTAAGTCCACGATCACAAAGTTGGCTAATGCTAAGCAAATTATGTTTTAAACCATCTACTAAAACAACATTCTCTATAATAGGAGATGAACCAATTTGAATATTACCAATACCGATGATGGTGCCTTTGGAATCATCCCCGAAGGTGACGGAGCCACCTTCCATGTACCTTGATAGGGTTGTGAAGTTGTTGATATCCCACGTCATGTGTCTCGAACAACCACTATCAAGGTACCACCGCTCCCTACGTCTTGGAGCCTTGGTGTGTACCTACATCAAACATTTTAGGACTTGATTTTGGTACCCACATTTTCTTGGGTCCATGAGGGTTGAGCCATTAACCCAAACAAGATTATTTGAACTATGCAATTTATCATAACAAAATTTAGCTAAATGTCCATTTTTGCCACAATAAGTACATCTATACACTCTACCATATCTAAAAGCATAGTGAGTGTGTGATTTGTGAGCATGGGCATTGTGAGCATGAAAAGATTTAGCATGAGAAGTATTATTTGAAGTGTGAGCATGTGAAATTTTAGCATGAGAATCTTTAACATGAGAAGTGTGCTTTTTGGAAAACTTTTCTTCAAGCTTCTTGGTGTTAAAAGCACAATCTTTCAAAATCTTTTCAAAATCAACCATTTTGGTTTTTAAGGAAGAAATTTCTTTATTATCAACAATAGGGGTTTTACCCTTACAAGAAATCTTATAAGCGTCAAATTCATTTTGAATAGAAACAAGATTGGAAGAAAGATCATCTTTTTCTTTTGAAACCAAAGCAAGTTGATTTTTAATTCTTTTTGTAATTTTAAGCATTCAAGTTTCTTATTATCATAAGTTTCAGAAAGTTCTACAAAGGTATGAACTAGAACTTCCTTACTTAGTTCATCATCTTCATCATCAAGGGATTGAGGGGTTACCTTAGGTGTGTTTGCCATGAAACACATATTAGCTTGATCCACCTCCTCTTCGGACTCGCTTTCCGAATCCCATGTTGCTTTGTAGGCTTTCTTCTCCTCCGGTTTCTTTGGCTTGAAGGAGGAAGTCATTTTCTTCTTGAACTCCGGACAATCCGCCATGATATGTCCGGGTTTGCGGCAATTATAGCAAATGATCTTCCGCTCCTCTTTGCCTTCGAATCTTCTCCGGAAGTTGAACTTGTTCTTTCGGTACAACCTCTTGACATTCCGCACAAGTAGAGTTAGCTCCTCATCTTCTTCTTCGTCTTCATCATCTTCATCATTGGTGGATGAAGTCTTGAAGGCTATAGATTTCTTCTTTGAAGTAGTGGCCTCTTCTCTTGCCTTCTTCTCCATCTCATGGGTCTTTAGGTTCCCAATGAGACTAATGATGTCCATCTCGTCCTTGTTGTTCAACTCCTTTAAGGTGGTGGCCTTGATCTCCCATGAAGAAGGAAGAGCCCGTATCACTTTGCGCACCTTTTGATCGTTGGAGATGACGTCACCTAATGAAGAAAGACCATTTGTAATTTTAGTGAAACGAGTAATCATACAATCAATGGATTCATCATCAAGCATTTTAAAAGATTCATATTGAGACCTCAAGAGATCTATCTTAGCTCTCTTGACTTGTGAAGTCCCTTCATGTGTGACCAATAAGTGTTGCCAAATCTCATAGGCGGATTGGCAATGAATTACCCGTGTAAGGTCATCCTCATTCAAGGCGGTTAAAAGGGAGTTTTGGGCTTTTGAGTTAGCCTCATATTCTCTAAAGTTGAAGTCGGTCCATGTACTTTCATCACTATCGGGTGCTATGTAGGGTTTGGTCAAGGATTTAGCTACCAAGCTACCTAGTGATTGCAAAAATATAGTCATCCTAACCTTCCAAATGGGAAAATTTAGGCCATCAAATTTAGGTGGGGTTTTAATATTGTCGGCCATATTTACTAGTGTATGAATGGATGAATGAAAATGTTGATTAGCAATATTTTAAGGATCTCTCTATGGATGTTAAGCCAAACCTAGAGTCCAAGCTCTGATACCAATTGAAAATCACCTAGAGGGGGGGGGGGTGAATAGGTGATAATGCTAATCAAAGGGCAATTTAAAAATTTAAAGCTATAACAATCACAATATGAATGCAAGCAAGTAAGTATGATGAGCAAGTAATAAGTGCAAGCAAAGTAGAGTAATAATTGCAAGAATGTAAACCAATCGCAAACACAAGGATATGTTATCGAGGTTCGAGCACCCAGCTCTACTCCCCGCCTTCCCCAGAAGGATTCCGACCACTTCCACTATCACAAAGATCTCAAATACAATGGAGTACCCAACTCCTACAATCTCAAGAACAAGTGATTTCCTTGGTAGTCAAAAGACCACAAACTCTCTCTTTCAAAAATCTCTTCCCTTACGAAGGTCCTTAGAGAATAATGAGTAGAATTGAAGCTCTTTTGTGTAAGGAAAAGAAATTGAAATCAGAGAAAAACTTTTGAAAACCCTTCAGAAAATTGAGAGAATTTAGCACAAAAACCAAGAACTTTGAAAGCCTTAAACTTTTGAATTTTTAGCAATAATAGTTGTTGTAACCAATCTCTCCCCAAACACCCCTATTTATAGGAGAGGGCTAGGGTTTAGGGATAAAACAAATTTACTGAAGTTTAGGAGGTAATTAGATCAAAATATATCCTTAAACGAATTTTTAAATACAAAAGACAAAAATAAACAGCTCTTAAAAATCTGCCCGTTACTGTTCAAACGGTCGGATCGGTCGACCGGGCCGGTCGACCGGTAGTATAAAAATGTGACCGTTATAGGCGAGCGGTCGACCGACCCAGTCGACCGATAAAACCTGTGAGCAAAAATAATAGTCCGGTCGACCGCCCCGGTCGACCGACAGACGTGCACACGGATACGTGCATCTGCCAGGACTTCGGTCGACTGGTCCGGTCGACCGGACCAGACTGACACAGACTCGGTCGACCGCCCCGGTCGACCGGATCAGGTCAAAAAGTCAATTTTAAAAAGAAAACAAAGAAGATTTTGATTTTAATAAAAATACTTTTGAACAGGGATTAGTATAAAACATAAATATATATCTGTAGGCAAAATCTTGTATGCAAAATATTTTTGTATAATTTATAAGAAATTATTTTGGAATGAGCATGTGCGCAAAAACGTGTGTGATAGAGCTTCAAACCTATCCACTATTCTTTAACAAACTATAAACTAAAAAACAAATTACATGAAGACTTCTTGTGCTATCTTCAAGTCTTTGAGCCATCCAATGCCTTGCTAGAGCCTTCTCTTCTTTGATCCTTCCTTGATGTGCAATTTGCCTTCCTTGCTTTGTGGAACTTAGAAGTTCTTGCAATAGCTAAGCGAATGGTCTCTAAACATAGTACAAACCTGAAACTTATCTCAACAAACTTGTTAGTACCAAATAGCTCATATTTGGTTTGTCATCATCAAAACACAAAACAATTGGAGAGTGTAACCTCTTGGGCCAACATGGGTTCCTCTCTTTTTTAGAGTTGTCTCCTTCCAACCCCCTCCCAGTTCTCCCCTTTTCTCTAGCTATTCATAGCTATTTATAGAGGAATTGGGTGTAACCAACTCCTTAAATCTCTCCATAATGGGAGGTTATTCCCCATTATGTGGAGAGAAAATTGGAGTGTAACTGCCCCCCTAAAACTCTCCATAATGGGAGGAGTGTAACCAACTCCGTAAATCTCTCCATAATAGGAAGTTATTCCCCATTATGTGGAGTGAAAATGGGGTGTAACTGACCAAATTTGTAGCTGTCAGTTATAGCAGAAATGTGGGTCTCGCGCTGGACACGGACTTTACTTTGATATTGAGACGCGGAGCTCACAGGCTTGTGTCTGTGTTGGAACGCGGAGCTTCTCAGGCTCGCGTTTGAGTTGAAACGCGGAGTTGGCTGAGGTCCGCATCGGACAAAGGACGCGAGGTCTGCGTCTGACGACCTCCGTGTCTGATATTGGAACGCGAGGTCTGCGTCTGACGACCTCCACGTCTGACAAAGAACGCGAGGTCCGCGTCTGAAGCTGGAACGCGATCTCCGCGTCTGAGAGGTTCGCGTCTGAGGCTGGAACGCGATCTCCGCGTCTGAGAGGTTCGCGTCTGAGGCTGGAACGCGATCTCCGCGTCTGGGAGGTTCGCGTCTGAGGCTTTATCTTCAGTAATTTTTTGATAGCCTATAGAACCCCCTCAAAAAGTTTTTGAAACTCCATGGTTGACTGAGACGGATTTCGGAATACTTTGGACTTCAGTTGAATCAGGACTTCCTGTAATCAGACTGGCATTCTTCTGAGAGGCAGTCTCGAGCTTGATTTTGTCTGGGTTCTGGTCTTCATGAGTGTACTATTGAACTGCTTGAAGCCTCTAAGAAAGATCGTTGTAATTTGATTGTCGGTGTACTGTTGAACCGGTAGAGTTGTCAATTGCCTTTGCCAGTGTACTGTTGAACTGATTGCAGTAACAGAGACATACTCTTTGTATTGGGGGGAGAGAGGACGCAGCTCTCACAGATGCGGTTCTGGTACATTGATCAAGTGGAGACGCGAACTTCACCAAAGTTGAGATGCGACTCTCAATTATTGTAGAGACGTGGCTTTCAATTTATGTAGAGACACAACCTTTACTTGCTGTTGAGACGCAACTCTTAAGTTCATTGAGACGCGGCTCTGTACTTGAGACGCGAAGTTCACGCTCAAAGCTTTTTTGAAAGAGTTTTAATTGCCAGAGGTGTGATATTAACTTAGCAAATTAAATAACTCTACGGGGAAATTTGAGAATGTTACTGTTAGAGGTGTGATGTTAACTTGACAGTGAGATCTGGACTTGTATTTTGAACAAGTTTTGTGGACTTGCTATTCTATTGATGAGAATAACAAGTGGAGTTTGATCCGCTGGAGATTATGCCAAAGTCTATTATCAGAGGTTTAGTGTTAACATGACTAGAACTCTGCTGGGAATGAAAGTTTGCTGTTAGAGGTGTGATATTAACATAACAACAATTAATTTTATGATTTATGCAATTTAAGTGGACCTGTCATTCTATTGAAAAGAATGACAAGTGGGATTGGATTTGTTGAAGATCCATGGAGATTTTTACCGTCAGAGGTGTAATTTAACGTGACGGGTTTGGGTTTGCAATTTGAGAAAATTGAATTGTCAGAGGTGTGATATTAACTTGACAAAGATGTGTGCTAGAGGCGTGATATTAACTTAGCACCACGAAAGTCTCATTTTCACTGAGAAAATTTGAGAGAATATCATTGTCATAGGTGGTGTTAAACTTGACAATGAAATGCATGCTAGAGGTGTGATGTTTAACTTAGCATTGAAAGATCTCATTTTCACGGAGAAAATCGAGGAGATCACTGTCATAGGTGTAATGTTAACTTAACAGCGATTGATTTTGCGATATGAGCAACTTTGGTCAGAAGTGTAGTATTAACTTGACCGAGAGATTCTGCGATCTGCGCAGTTTGGTGGACTCGCCATCCTATTGAAGAGAATTGACAAGTTAAAATTTTGGTCAGAGGTGTGATGTTAACTTGACCGGGATATGTCTTGCGATTTGAGCAAGTTTGGTCAGAGGTGTGATGTTAACTTGACCGGGATATGTCTTGCGATTTGAGCAAGTTTGGTCAGAGGTGTGATGTTAACTTGACCGGGATATGTCTTGCGATTTGAGCAAGTTTGGTGGACTCGCCATCCTATTGAAGAGGACTGACAAGTTAAAATTTTGGTCAGAGGTGTGATGTTAACTTGACCGGGATATGTCTTGCGATTTGAGCAAGTTTGGTCAGAGGTGTGATGTTAACTTGACCGGGATATGTCTTGCGATTTGAGCAAGTTTGGTGGACTCGCCATCCTATTGAAGAGGACTGACAAGTTAAAATTTTGGTCAGAGGTGTGATGTTAACTTGACCGGGATATGTCTTGCGATTTGAGCAAGTTTGGTGGACTCGCCATCCTATTGAAGAGGACTGACAAGTTAAAATTTTGGTCAGAGCTGTGATGTTAACTTGACCGAGATTTGTCTACTGTTAGAGGTGTGATTTTGAACATAACAGTATTTTGAGTGGACTTGTCATTCTGTTGAAGAGAAGTGATAAGTTGAAATTTTACCCCCGGGGAAACATCAAAGTCTTACTGTCAGAGGTGTGATATTAACATGACAGGTTTGATTTGTAATTTATTCCACCGAGAAAATTGAGAGAAATCACTGTTAGAGGTTTAATATTAACTTAACAGTGAATATGCCAGAGGTATAATGTTAACTTGGCATGTTTGATCTGTGATTATTTCACTGGGAAATAGTCACAGGCTTTTTGTGGTACTACCATTCTATGGATGGGAATTGGTAAGGGATTTTGGAGGGAATTTTAGGGAATGAGTTGTCAGAGGTAACTGTTAACATGACAAATATTGATTTCCTTAGAAAATAAAGATTTACTGTTAGATGTGTAATGTTTAACATAACAGTAATGAGATTTTGCGATTTAAGCAATTTAAGTGGACCTGTCATTCTATTGAAGAGAATGACAAGTAAGACAAGACCCGTCGGGGATCTAAATATTTCTTTACCGTCAGAGGTGTGATATTAACTTAACGGATCAGATTGAATCTTGTCAGAGGTGTGATATTAACTTGACAAGGATGTGAGCTAGAGGTGTACTGTTAACTTAGCTCTATAAGAACTTCAGTTTCATTGGGGAGACTAAAGATATCACTGTCATAAGTGGTGTTAAACTTGACAGTGGAGGTAATGCTAGAGGCGTGATGTTAAACTTAGCATTGGTCATCTCGACTCCGATACGGAAGTTCGAGGGAAAGTCATTGTCATAGGTGTATTGTTGAACTTAACAATGAATTGGATGCTAGAGGTGTGGTGTTAAACTTAGCATCGCTCATCTCAGCTTCGATATGGAAGATTGAGGAAAAGTGACTGTCAGAGGTTTAATATTGAACTTGGCAGCAACTTAATCACTGTTAGAGGTGTAGTATTAACATAACAGTAGTTTGTCAGAGGTGTAATGTTAACATGACAGTAGTTGGTTTGCGATATGAGCAATTTTGAGGACTTGTCATTCTATTGATGAGAATTGACAAGTGAAGTTTGGAATGTCAGAGGTGTAGTATTAACTTGACAATTTAGTTGATTTGTGACTCCATGTAGAGGAGCGACAAGTGAAGCTAGTACTCGCTGGGGAGTATTGAAACTTTCCATTGTCAGAGGTTTGATATTAAACTTAACAATGATTGTACTATGGACCTACCACTCTATGGAAGAGAATTGGTAGGAGATTTTGGTAGAAAATAAAATAAACTGTCAGAGGTTTAATATTAACATGACAATCATTGATTTCCTAGAGGTATGTAAAATTTGCTGTTAGAAGTGTAGTATCAATATAACAGCGAGAATTTTTAATGAGTTTCATTGTCAGAGGTTTAATATTAACTTGACAGAATCCACTAGGGATTGAAAAATCGGATTTGTCAGAGGTTTATTGTTAACATGACAAATCCCAGTTCATTTCATTAGGGAGATGAACACAAGTATTTTTGTGGCCCTACCATTCTATAGATGAGAATTGATAGGAGATTTTGGAGGAGAGGATGGGACCAAGTCCCTCAAGGTTTTTAGCTAACCTTCTACTCAGGCGAGGTTCGCATCTGGCGACCTCCGCGTCTGACATTAGAACGCGAGGTCTGCATCTGGCGACCTCTGCGTTTGATATTAGAACGCGAGGTCTTCTTCTGGTGACCTCCGCGTCTGACATTAGGACACGAGGTCTGCGTCTCTTGGAGGAGTTTGAGTTTGAAGCCTTACAGACTAAAAACTGACAGCTTAGTCATCTGAAAATTGCAGTGACAATCAAAGAGCACCGCCGAGATGAACTGCTCGCAATGGCACTCGAACCCATGGGATGAAAGCTTCTCAGTTCATATTTGAACATGGCCTCTTGGGGCTGAACGCAAACCTCGCGTTTGGTACCGAAACGCGGGGGTGAAAGCGAGCTCTGTTTGCTGATGGTGAACTTGACGTCTTTGTCGACGATCAACAATCCGTTTGGCTCGCAGGAGTTAATGCGAACCCCCTGCAAATTGAGTTTGCTGAGCCTTGGGAGGAGTTTTGCGGCGAGATTTGCCTTCATCATTATTGGCCTCTCGGGTCTCGTAGGAGATATTGATGCGGGCCACATATGCTGTTGCAACCACTCCTGTCTGCTAACGATGAGTGTAACGCCTTCGCCGTCTCTCGGCATTACAATTGAGTCGCAGAGGTTGTTGAGAACCCCCGGCATCCGGAACTGGAAGTGCCTTGATAAAAGGATGGAGGGGAGACTGGTCTCTATGGCCATCTTAACCGTGGGTCATGGCGCGGGTCTCTGAAAAGACGTTGGGGTTGACCATGTTATCTCCACGGGAGACTCCCGAAGCTTAGGGGGAGTTCAACTTCTCTTGGTCGAATTCGATCACAAGCGATTCGACTGTGAATCCAAGATCTTGACGTCAGCTTGCGCCACCACTTTCTCGTTGGTTGAGAAAGATCATAGTCCCCAGCGGAGTCGCCATCTTTTGTACGCGTCAGAAAAGATCACAATTGCAAAATTCTATTAATTGAATAGAATATTACAACGGATACAATCCTGATTACAAAAGAAAGGAAATCTCAGGGTTGATTCTCCTCTTTATTTAAAATTGGGTTCTTCATGTGGCGGTGGAGAGTGAGTCTTGTTCTCCGTTGACCGGCCGAACGTCAAGTTTCTTTTCTGGATCCTCTCTTTGGATCTACTGGTGGAGTAGCACAGCTTCTATCAGTAATGGAATCTCAAAGAGATTTAAAGAACTTGAACTTAGCAAGTTAACAAAAAGAGTTGAACTCTTCTAAGGTACAAGAGCTTCGAGGCCGAACTCTGCTGAGGTAGCTCTCCTCCTCTGCCCGTAGCTTCTTGGATTCCTCCATCAGGACTCTCCTCCTCAGCCCTTTTTATAAGAGGTCCCCTCCCCCTGGGTTCCTCTCTTTTTTAGAGTTGTCTCCTTCCAACCCCCTCGAAGTTCTCCCCTTTTCTCTAGCTATTCATAGCTATTTATAGAGGAATTGGGTGTAACCAACTCCTTAAATCTCTCCATAATGGGAGGTTATTCCCCATTATGTGGAGAGAAAATTGGAGTGAACTGCCCCCCTAAAACTCTCCATAATGGGAGGAGTGTAACCAACTCCATAAATCTCTCTATAATGGGAAGTTATTCCCCATTATGTGGAGAGAAAATGGGGTGTAACTGACCAAATTTGTTGCTGTCAGTTATAGCAGAAATGCGGGTCTCGCGCTGGACACGGACTTTACTTTGATATTGAGACGCGGAGCTCACAGGCTCGCGTCTATGTTGGAACGCGGAGCTGCTCAGGCTCGCGTTTGAGTTGAAACGCGGAGTTAGCTGAGGTCCGCATCAGACAAAGGACGCGAGGTCTGCGTCTGGCGACCTCCGCATCTGATATTGGAACTCGAGGTCCGTGTCTGGCGACCTCCGCGTCTGACAAAGAACGCGAGGTCCGCGTCTGAGGCTGGAACGCGATCTCCGCATCTGAGAGCTTCGCGTCTGAGGCTGGAACGCGATCTCCGCGTCTGGGAGGTTCGCGTTTGAGGCTTTATCTTCAGTAATTTTTTGATAGCCTACAACTACCTCTTGACTAGAGGAGTGTGATTGAGGAGTTGGGTACTCCCTAGTGATTGTAATCCTTTGTGAAAATTATAGTGGATCGGAAATCTTTCTGGGTGAAGGCCGGGACGTAGAGTTGGGTGCTCGAACCTCGAAATAAATCTCTGTGTTTGCGATTGGTTTACTTGTGTCTTTCTCTTTCTATTCATTCATTCTTATATTGTCGATCTATACTCTTACAACAAGATTGCATTGCGCACCTCAAACTCTTATTTAGAGGAATCACGAGGAAGAAGTTCAGAGCCCGTCACGGGGTATACCGCTTCTAATCTTGCTTTGAGTGATCGTTGCGTCTTCATATTTTAATTAGTGCATTTTTGTATATTGATTAGCACTACACTATTCACCCCCCCTCTAGGTGTAATTTCAATTGGTATCAGAGGTAGGACTCTAATTTTGGCTTCACATCCTTAGAGAGATCCTAAAAATTTGCTAATCACTATTCTCATATCTTCATTCTTACACTAGTAAAGATGGCCGATAACATTAAGTCCCCTCTCAAATTTGATGGACTCAACTTTCCCATATGGAAAGTTAGGATGAACATATTTTTGCAATTTCTAGGTAGCTGAGTTGCTAAGTCTTTGACCAAGCCCTATAGTGCACCCCAAGGTGAGGAGGACACTTGGTCCGATCTTACCTCCATGGAATTTGAGGCAAACTCAAAGGCTCAAAATGTCTTACTTTTAGCTTTAAATGAGGATGACTTAACATGGGTATCCATTGCAAATCCGCCTATGAGATTTGGCAACACTTATTGGTCACTCATGAGGGAACATCACAAGTCAAGAGAGCTAAATTGATCTCTTGCGTTCTCAATATGAAAGTTTTAAAATGAAAGAAAGTGAATCTATTGATGATATGATTACTAAGTTTACTAAAATCACAAATGCTCTTGCTTCACTAGGTGATGAAATCAATAACGACCAAAAGGTGCGTAAGGTGATTCGTGCACTCCCTCCATCATGGGAAATCAAAGCTACTACCTCGAAGGAATTGAACGACAAAGATGAGATGGAGCTCATAAGTCTTATTGGTAATCTTAAGACTCATGAGATGGAGAAAAAGGCTAGAGAAGAATCGGTGCCTGAAAAGAAAAGGTCAATTGCTTTCAAGTCTACCTCCAACTTCTCCGATGATGAAGAAGATAAAGAGAACGATGAAGAGTTATCTCTTCTTGTGAGAAATGTAAAGAGAATGTATCACAAGAAAAGCTCAACCATAGAAGGCGATGGGAAGAGAAGAAGGAAAAGAAAATCATATGCTACAATAGTCGGAAACCTGGACACATCATGGCCGAATGTCCAGATTTCATGAACAAGGTATCTTCCTCCATGAAGCAAAAGAAGCCGTTTGTAAAGAAGGCGCTCAAAGCCACTTGGGATTTGGAAAGTGAATCCGAAGATGAAGTTGACAAGGCTAAATGTGTTTCATGGCAAATACACCTAAGGTAACTCCCGAACCATCTTATGATGATACTGAAATAAGCAAAGAAGAGCTATTACAAGCTTTTATTAAACTTTCAGAAAATTATGATTTTAAGAAGAAAGAATGTTTGAAATTGAAAAAGGAAAATGAAATGCTTAACAACCATATTACTATTATCACAAGAGAAAAAGATTAATTATCTTCCACCATTATTTCAACACAAAGAGATTTTGATGCATATAGAGTTTCATGCAAAGCTAAATATCCTAAAATTAATGAAAATGAGATTTCTATGTTAAA
This sequence comes from Agave tequilana, assembly GCA_038442645.1. Lineage (NCBI taxonomy): Eukaryota > Viridiplantae > Streptophyta > Magnoliopsida > Asparagales > Asparagaceae > Agave > Agave tequilana. The sequence continues at coordinate 21,593 of JAVJIF010010898.1, read as the reverse complement.
ACCTAAAATAAGTGATTTGGGAAATGTTTTAAAAGAATGTGCATTTAACAATACTAAACTAAAAGAAATGTTTTCAAATAAACAGCTGCTCCCTTCACTTGTTCAACAAAATAAACCTCCACATGCTAAAACTCCACATGTTCATCATACCAACACATCACATGTCAATCATTCTAAAACACCACATGTTCACAAAGCACATGTTCAAAAACCACATGGTCATTATGCTTTTAAATATGGGAGAATTTATAAATGTACTTATTGTGGCCAAAATGGTCATTTAGCCAAATTTTGCTATGATCATATAAATAATATGAATAATCATGTTTGGGTTCGAAACACTAACGTTTTAGAACCCAAGAAAATGTGGGTACCAAAATTAGCCATTCAATCATTTGATATAGGTGCACACTAAGACTCAAAGACGTAGAGAGCGGTGGTACCTTGATAGTAGTTGCTCACGGCATATGACAAGGGACATCAACAATTTCGCAACCCTATCAAGATATGTTGAAGGTGGCACCGTCACCTTCGGAGATGACTCCAAGGGCTCCATCATCGGTATAGGTAACATCAAGATTAGAACATCTCCTTTAATTGAAAATGTAGTTCTTGTTGATGGGCTTAAACATAACTTACTTAATATTAGTCAACTATGTGATCGCGGTTCCAAAGTTGTTTTTGATGATTCTTCTTGCAATATTTATGATTGTGAAACCAATGAATGCATTCTCACTGGATTTCGTGAAAATAATGTCTACATTATTAATATGTTTAATTTGGATTGCACTACAAAATGTTTAAATGCTTTTGATGAGATTTCATGGTTATGGTATAGTAGATTAGGCCATGCTTCTTTTGATCAACTCTCTAGAATCAATTCTAAGGAATCGGTTAAGAGTATTCCTCATTTGAAGTTTGAGAAGGACCGCATTTGTGATGCGTGCCAACTTGAGAAACAAACCAAGTCCTCCTTCAAATCAATTAAGGATATTATGACATCTAGGCCATTAGAATTGATTCACATGGATCTATTTGGACCAACTAAAACTAAAAGTTTAAATGGTAATAGATATGTATTTGTTTTAGTCGATGATTTCTCTCGCTTCACATGGATTTTCTTTTTAGAGCATAAAGATCAATTTTTTTCGCATTTTAAGATTTTTCATAAACGGGTTGAAAAAGAAAAAGGTCTTTCAATTTTACGTATAAGAAGTGATAGAGGTGGTGAGTTTTTCAACTAACTCTTTATGACTTATTGCGATGATAATGGAATTAAGTGTGAAATGTCATGTCCTAGAACTCCACAACAAAATAGAGTCGTTGAACGGAATAATAGAACTCTTCAAGAAATAGCTAGGACTATGATAAGTGAATACGAGTTCCCTCAATATTTATGGGCCGAGCCGTAAACACCGCATGCTACATATCAAACCGAATTTACCTTTGTAAAAATACTTCCTAAACTTCTTTTGAAATGTATCATTTGAGAAAGCCAAATGTTTCGTACTTTAAAGTTTTTGGATGTAAATGTTTTGTTTTGAACACCAAAGATAATTTGGAAAAATTTGATGCTAAGGCTTTTGAAGTAATTTTTGTTGGATATTCTAGCACTAGCAAAGCATATAGAGTGTTTAATAAATCTTCACTTACTATTGAAGAATCTTTGCATGTTAAGTTTGAAGAGTCTAATGCATTTGTTAAGGATGTTGTAGAGATTGATTTTTTAGGTGAAGACATGGAGAAAATATCCTTAATTGACTCACCCATCCAAGAAGATAAGCAAGAACCAAATGGTGATATTCAAAAGGATGAAGTGGAATGTCAAAAGGATGAAGTGGAACCATCACAACCACTTCCTAAAGATTGGAGATACTCTACATATCATCCCAAAGATCTCATCATAGGTGATGTATCAAAGAAGGTAACCACTCGCTCCAAACTCCATGACTTGTGTGGGCATTATGCATTCATATCTCATTTTGAACCCAAAAACATCCTTGAAACCGATGGTGACTCATATTGGTTACTTGCTATGCAAGAAGAGCTCAATCAATTTGAGCGCAACCAAGTTTCGCATCTTGTTCCTAGACCCCATGATAGACCAATTATTGGTACTAAGTGGATTTTTAAGAACAAGTTCGATGAGTCAGGAAATATTGTTAGGAATAAAGGTAGGTTAGTGGCCAAGGTTACACCCAAGTGAAGGTATCGACTTTGAGGAGACCTTTGCACCCGTAGCATGGCTAGAAGTCAAACGGATCACACTAGCTTATGCATCCTATAAAAATTTTAAACTTTTTCAAATGGATGTAAAAAGTGCATTTTTAAATGGTGTTATTGAAGAGGAAGTATATGTTGAATAACCCCCCAGTTTTGTTGATCATATACATCCAAATTTTATTTTCAAACTAGATAAGGCATTGTATGGTTTAAAACAAGCTCCAAGAGCTTGGTATGAAAGACTTTTTTCTTTTCTTTTATCAAATGATATTTGTTAAGGGCAAAGTAGACACCACTTTATTTACTAAACATGTTGGTAGTGACATTCTTATTGTACAAATCTATGTTGATGATATCATCTTTGGTTCTACTAATGAATCTCTTTGCGAGGAGTTTGAATCATGTATGCAGCATGAATTTGAAATGTCTATGATGGGTGAATTGAACTATTTTCTTGGACTCCAAATCAAGTAAAAGAGTGATAGGATCTTCATACGTCAAGTCAAGTACACTAAGGAACTCATCAAGAAATTTGGACTTGAAGGCTCAAAAACTTGCAAAACTCCCATGGCTGCCACTACCAAGCTTGACAAGGATGACCAAGGTAAGAGTGTAGACATAAAATTATATAGAAGCATGATTGGTAGTTTATTGTATTTAACGGCTAGCAGGCCGGATATTATGTTTAATGTGTGTCTTTGTTCTAGATTCCAATCTTGCCCTAAAGAATCCCACTTGATTGCGGTAAAATGCATTATTCGATACCTTAAGGGCACTATTGGAATGGGTCTATGGTATTCGAAGGCCGGACAATTCTCAATGATGAGTTTTTCGGATGCCGACTATGCGGGTTTTAGGGTAGATAGGAAGAGCACAAGTGGAACATGTCAATTTCTCGGTAATTGTCTTGTTTTATGGTCTTCCAAGAAACAAAATTCGGTAGCCCTCTAAACACCGAGGCGGAGTATGTTGCAGCGGGGGCATGTTGTGCTCCAGTCCTTTGGATGAAACATACTCTGCTTGATTATGATTTACATTATGACCATATTAAAATATTTTGTGATAATACTAGTACAATTCATATGACTAAGAATGCAAATCAACATAGTAAGACCAAACACATAGAGATTAGATATCACTTTCTTAAGGATCATTTTGAGAAAGGTGATATTAATATTGATTATGTTTCTACTGATTTTCAACTTGCTTATATTTTTACCAAACCACTAGATTATAATAGATTTTCTTTTATTTGTGGTAAATTAAATGTTTGTGTTATGGATTCATAATTTTTTAAAAAAAAAGTTTATTGAATTTGACTTTTTTTGATGCATGACGAAAAGCGGGAGAAATACTTTTGAGTTATTGAGTTATTATTGTTATTGAGTTATTATCTCTTTCTCATCTCATGTCATTTTTTATGCAAAATTTGTAAAGTTCATATTCTTGATATATAGCATGATTTGAGGGGGAGCTTTCAAGCTCCTTTTCCATTTTTTTTTAAATAACTCATATGTTTTGTCATCATCAAAAAGGGAGAGATTGTTGGCCCAAGGGTACAATCACCCGGTTTTAAAGTTTTGATGATTACAAAATATATATAGTTATTTATACTAATCATGTTTAAGTGTTTAAGATTGTTTCAGGGTTCTAAGGATTCAAGATGTTTTCTTCCCTAAAGGAAGGTGGTGTTGACTCAAGTTGACTCAATACGGGATCAAGAATTCAAGTTATTCAACGATGCATATGGAAAGCCCAAATTGAAGATCTTATAGTCACCTAGAACCATTGTAAGAATTAGTATGTTAAAGAGTAAGGATATAATAGTTGTGCTCAAGAAAACACACACACAAAAATACACTTTTCAAAATACAAGTTTTTTGGTTAGTTGGTTTTGGTGCATGTTTGATTAATATACATGTTTCAAAATATTTCAAATTTTTATATCTAGTTTAAAACATGTATTTCATCTCCTATAGCATGCTACTTAAACCTCAAACCATTTAAACATATTTCAAAATTATTCAAAGTTCAAAATCCTCTTCAAAAATTGTTTCAAGCCTTTATAGTCGACCGGACCGGTCGACCAGCATTATTTCAGGCCAGATTGGTCGACCGTCTGATCGACCGGGCCTTATGGCCACATCTGTGCATGTCTGTGCACGTCTGTGCACGTCTGCCGGTCGACCGGGCTGGTCCACCGACAGACCCTGCGGTCGCCCGACTGCAAGATCCTAACTCTCGGGTTTTGCCGGTCGACCGGCCCGGTCGACCGTCAGTTCAATATTTCGTTTTTATTATAGCCGGCGGTCGACCGGAGCCAACGGCTCTTTTGCCATGGTCGGCCGTCAGTTGTCCAGAAAGCCCCAACGGCTATATTTTGGAATCCGTTTCATTTTTTAATGATTCCAACGACTATTTCTTATTTCCTAGTGGCTAAACTCACCCCTAATGACCTAGTATCTATTATGAATGGTATTTATCCATTCCCTATAAATAGAGGTCATTGGTTTTTTGTTCTTCACAAGAAAAATTTCCAAGTTTCAAGTGTTTCAAGAGAAGAAGTGTTTCATTGCTTTTCATTTTCAAAGTTCTTTCAATTGCAAAAGTTTTCAGTTAGTTTTCAAATCTCCTTAGTCTTTACTACTGAAATTTTCTCTCACTTTACTTCTTGAGCCAAAGATCATATTCCACTCTATAAGAGGTTGTAAAAGAGAGTTTGTGATCTTTTGATCACCAAGTGATTATTATACTTGTGGCTACACTACCTCTGGACTAGAGGAGGGTGATTGAGGAGTTGGGCACTCCCTAGTGATTGTAATTCTCTGTGGAAATTATAGTGGATCGGAATCCTTCTAGGTGAAGGCGGGGACGTAGAGCTGGATGCTCGAACCTCAAAACAAATCTCTATGTTTGCGATTGGTTTACTTGTGTCTTTCTCTTTCTATTCATTCATTCTCATATTGTCGATCTATACTCTTACAACAAGATTGCATTGCGCACCTCAAACTCTTATTTAGAGGAATCACGAGGAAGAAGTTCAGAGCCCGTCACGGGTATACGGCTTCTAATCTTGCTTTGAGTGATCGTTGCATCTTCATATTTTAATTAGTGCATTTTTGTATATTGATTAGCACTACACCTATTCACCCCCCCTCTAAGTGTAATTTCATTAGGGTTTTGTCATCCCTTCTTCATGTAATGCATGTATGCATAGGAGCTAACTTAACGTCATCCTCTTCATGAATGTATATCGCATATATATCCTTATTATTGATTTATTTTTCATCCCTTTGTTGATGATTGACAAAAAGAGGGAGAATGATTTTGAGTTTAATGATTTTGAGTTTATATATGTTTATTTAGAAATTGAGTTTATGTATATATTGAGTTTATGCATGTCCTATATTTTATGTTTATACAAGAAGGGGAGAAGGATTTTGAAAGTTTATCCAAAAAGGGGGAGAAGGTTTTTGGGGAGAAGAATTTTTTGATTTATGCATGTTTCTCTCACCTTGTTTATACATATATATTTGTTTAGTTTTATGCACTTTATTGAATATCTATTTGTTTATTGTTATGCATGAGTTAAGGGGGAGCTTATATGAAGCTTAACTTTAATCCATGCATATATAACTCCATAAGTTTTGTCATCATCAAAATGGGGGAGATTGTTGGCCCGAAGGCCCTTCACTCTAGTTTTGATGATGATTAACTCATGTAGTTATAGTACTAATGATTTTGTGTTTAATTAGTATCAGATATTTGATCAAGATCTTAGTTGGTGTTTAGCTTCAATAAAAGATTTAAAGTCAAAGTTTTGGAGCTAGCACATGTTGATTTAAGAGCTCGCGCATCAAGATTACATCAAGTACTCAAGAGGAGTCTAGCTCATTAGATCAAGGTTTAGACCAAGTCAAGAAAGAGAAGAAGACCTTCAAGAGATGATTTCCAAGAAGACTTGTGTCATGTTTGTAAGTGTCAAGATTTTATTTTTAGATAAAATGTAAAGGATAGATTAGTTGGTAGATTGCTCAAGTTCATATACACTCATATACAAAATTTATATATGTTTTCATAAAAGAGTTTTCGTTTTGGAAAATACCGGTTTTGTTTTTAAGCTTCAAAATATTCATGTGTTTTATCAAAACTTATTTTAGAGCATAATGTTAAAAACATAGATATATATCATATATGTGTAGTGGATCATATCCATACACACTAAGCTTTAAAAGTGTTTAGAATATCTTGTTTTTGTATTTGGAAAAGTTTTAAAAAAATTATTTTTGAAAAAACAGGTTTTTGTTTAAGGCAAAAGTTCTGTATTACAAAAATAGTTCAAAATGTTTGTAATTGTTTTGATTTTTAATCAAACATGTTTGTATTTCAAAATATATCAATGAACTTATTTTTGTAAAATTTATGAATAATTATGGGATTTTATTAAAGGAAAAAGACCAAGTTTTAAATCCCTAAAACCTGCATTATGGCCTTCTGTCGGTCGACCGCACGGTCGACCGAGCCAGAGGTCGGTCGACCGATGTGCACAAAGGTGCACAGCCTTGTTTGGCGGGAGGGCCGGTCGACCGATCCGGTCGACCGCCAGAGAGTTATGCTCTCAGGATCTGGCCCCGGTCGACCGCCCTCTGGCCCTGGTCGACCGGGCGGTCGACCGGCAGAGAGCTTCTGCTCTTTATATCTAGGCCTCGGTCGACCGGCTGGTGACCGATGGTACAACGGTCAGAAATCTGACCGTTGGCCGGTCGACCAGGCGGTCGACCGACAGCAGAAAGTTCTGCAGAGTTATCCCCAACGGCTAGTTTTTTGGAGCCTATTTATATGGGGCTGTTTTGGGCTATTTTTGACAAGATTTTAAGTGGGTTTTCAAGATATTTTTTCTTACACTTCTAAGTGTTTATCTCCACTTGTTTTAGAGCTAATACTTACATATCAAAAAGAGAGTTTTTCAAGAGTGTTTTGTAAAAAAAGATTTCTCGATTTTTTCACCACCAAATCAATCCTAGTTGTCTCACACACACTTGAGCTATCCATTTCTATATCAATCCTATAGGGATCTTTGTTGTGAGAGAGAGTTTTAGATGATCAAAGAGTTAAGATTACCAAAGTGTTCATCTTTGTATTTGAGAAGACAAACTTGCGGGTTCGTATTGTTTCGAGTTCTTGTGGGAGCTCGGTGTAGAGGTGCGACCTCGGCAAGCTAGTGTGCTTGCGCGTGTAGTTCTTGCGGGAACAAGAGAGGGACTAGTGAGTCCAAAGAGTTCTAGTGTGAACTCGTTGTAGGTGTTGAAGCACCGAGTGATCCGGTGGGATCGATTCTAGTGGAAATCCTTCATAGTGTTAAAGGCGGGGATGTAGAACAAGGGTGCTCGAACCTCGAAACAAATCTCCCGTGTTTGCGATTGCTCTCTCTATCTCTCACTTGTGTTTATATCTTGTATGCTCTTATTGTTCATATTCATTACCTGCTTGATATACTTGTGCTTAAATTGATATATGCTTGGGGATTGTTTGCTCACACTTGTACTCAACCAAGAGAGCCATAGTGGCACCTCAACTCTTATCTAAAGGAATCTTGAGGAGATAGTCCAGAGCCCTTCACCGGAAATTCGGCTGCACTCTTAGGTTATATCATGTGTGTTTAGCTTAATAGTTTTTAATTTGCTTAAATAGTTTTAATTCCGCATTAATTCATCATTAGATTAGCTAGTCACCTATTCACCCCCACTCGGTGATTTCAGTTTTATGGTCTATAAATAACCCCTTAAGGGTGGCCTTCAATGTATTTCAAGAGAATCCATGAATTTATAATTCCTAAGGGTGAAATTCATCTAGGTGAGAAATTCATGAGAGAAGCTTAACAATAAGGGTTCACTGTTCTTGGCGGCTGTTCGAAAGGAGTAATTGTATTGAGAAGGGGTTTAGAGTAAACCGTTGATGTCCGTGTACTGATGATCAAAACTCCTAATGTATATGAAGGTTTACTTTACTCCTTCAAATCACCGTTCGTAGCACAAGCTATGACAGGTCGTATCCGCAGGGAGGGTTAGCGATGGAAGCGTTCAAGGTTTTTATGTTGAGATTTTCGAGAAGAAAAATGAAAGTTCTTCTTTGTTTAAAGAATGAAAAACAAAACGAAGTGAAAGGGAGTGAAAAATCTTTGTAGGTTTTGTAAAGAAAAAGTAAAACGGAATGAAAGACGGAATGAAAAATGGTGATATTTAAAAAGAGAATGTTTTAGAAAAGGGTTTTGAAATACGATAGAGAGAAAGCCATGACTAACTAACATTCTACACTACTAACTTACTACTCTCATTGGGTGATGCATGCCTCATGTTGATTCATCGGCAATAGTATATCTTGCTTTGTCAAGTCGATATGTTCCATGTCGACGATGTGTTCTCATCTAGGCTTGGCTAGGTGGCCTCCTTGGATCATCGGATCCCTTAATAACTTTTCTATAATGGAACATTAGTAGTCACACTTAGGTATGCTAAACAAAAATGTAAGATTCATTAGTCCATCAAAGCTATAATCAAGCTATCATGAAATAAGAAACTTGTACAATAGTTGTTAGCACAATGAAGTAATCCATCTTCATGCTCCATCAAGGCACTTGTTCAAGAGACAAGGCTCTAAGTGAGGCATACATGAATCATATGGAGGGGATACAAAGCATTTACTAAGAATTGAACATAACTCATCTTCGTTGGGAACGAAACAGACTTGTAAATTGCAAGACTAGAAATAGAACATCCAATGATTCATATGAGTTAACAATCACCCAAGAGTTAGTAGTTAGTAGTGTTAGAAGTTAGTTAATCATGTTAGTGAGTTAGCTAGCCATAGGAAGAAAGAACAAGCAAAAATACATGGTAGAAATTAAATGCAAGAAAGTAAAAACTTGAAGAAAAATGCAATAGCAAAAGAAAAGACTTGAGGAAGGAAAGATTGATCCTTTGTATTGAGTTGTCACCTTCTTTAATTACAAAGATTTCTCACCCTCTCTCTCTTTTCTGGATCTAGAAGGAGAAAATAAAAATTACACAAGAGACTAAAGAAACCCTAACAATTTCCTAAACAAGAATGCTATTCTCTTCTCTCCGTTTACAGAGGCCCTAGGGGTCTATTTATAGCTTTCAGGAGAAGAGGCCATCCCACCACAGCCGTTGGATCAATCGCTTGATCAACGGCCAAAGGACAGCCGCGGATCCGCAGCCAGAGCCGCGTTCCGCAGCAGAATCTTGGCCGTTGCACCAACGAATTCTCTTCCATGCTGTTATGCCTCATGTGCCCAGCTGGATCTTCTAGAAGGTGGAGAATATGCTTTGGATCAGTCCAGATTTAAGCTTCCTTGTTGTGGGCTTCTAAATTCCTCTTTAATTCCTTTAAAAATCACAAAAATTGGGCCTTCTTCTCCATTTAATATTGGACCTGAAAAATAAGAGAGAAAAGCAATAAAAATCCCATTTTTATTAACATAAAGCATAGTATGGTGGTATAAAATGATGCATAAATGAACTCCAATCACACCCGCATACCTAACTTTTGCTCGTCCCCGAGCAAAATAAGCAAAGAAAAACCCTAACTAAATTATTACACTACTTTCGTAAGTGACACGATTGCACTGAGCTCGTGCAACAAGCCGTTAAACCTCTAGGTTACCCTAGAGGGGGAGTGTTGTCTCCTGAGGGTTTTTAGCGGATTGCACCCACAAAATCCCAAGTAAAAGAAAAAGTTAGTGATTTTTACAAAAAGAAAGAAAAAAGTTTTATGATCCATTTTTTCCCAAGAATTTCGGTGATCTATCGGTTTCAGATTACCCTAAACTTATCCTTCTTTTTATAAGTTTCCATTTGAAGTTTCATTTTCAACTTAGGTTAAGTTTCCAAAAATAGAGAGAGAACTGGATTTTGTATCAGGCCTAACATATATACATCTATATGTATGAGGAATTTTCTTAGACTATAGTACATATATATATATATATAATTTTTTTTCTTTTTCTTTTTCTCATTATTATTTTTTTTACATATATATGTTTATTATATAATTACATTTATTTATTCCCTTAACTTCATTAGGCTTTCTGATTTACCTATGCAGCGAGCCTTTTACCGATGACACCCAGACCAGATGGTCTTAGGGCACCAGATGAAGATACATCCCTAAGGTCCAAGGACTCGAGTAAACTAGGCCACGAATGCTAAGGACTCAACCACCTTTAGGTGTGACTGGTCATGCTTCTTAAGGCATAACTAACTAGCTTAATTAGTGATCAAGTTTTTATTTATGATTATTATTTTCATATTTTTCTTTATATATATATATTTTATATAAATGTAAATAAAGTTACTAAGTCCTTGATTAATCCCTCAACATGTAAATGTATATAGTGCTTAGAAACAATTCAAAATCTAGCTATCTTTCTATTCTTTTCTTTCTTAACCTAAAGATCCAACAATACTTCTCATTTTGACTTATATTAAGAAATCTTAGTTTAGAATTTCCTTAATTCCTAAGATCAAGTTAATTCTTTTCAAAAATGGATCACAAAAAAATGTTTTTTTATTATTTTTTGTTTGTTTTTTTGTGTTTTTATTATATATATTAGAAAAGAAAAACTTAGAAGAAAAATCTGAAATATAAGAAAAGAAAAACCTAAAAGAAAAATCTAAAAGAAAATCCTATGTTAGTATCTACCCCCCATACCTATCTCATGCATTATCCCCAATGTATGCAAGTAAATAAATGCATGAAATAGGTGAAGAAAAGGTGTCACCCCCTCCTGTGGCTCGGACCAGCGGTGGTGCTTGGTCCGGCCGACTGCGAACATCGCAGACCCTCCTCGATGCGGTCCAAGCGAGATGTCTGCTCCTCGACCTGTTTGCGTAGTCTAACATGCCCCTGAAATATCTTCGTCATGCCTCGCCAAATGGTAGACATGAAGGCGCGTGAATCAGCTGGGGGGTCCTGCTGCTTGAAGGTCAGATCATCCTCATCCTCCAAAAGTTCCTCCGAAGAGGACTCAACTGGGGCATCTTCGGACTGGACACTAGGGGTCCAAACCGCATGGAGACAGCTATTGTAAGCGCTATTCGCCCTCTCAGGTGCAACAAACACCCTATCATAAGAGTCAAAGACTGCATCTGGTAAGAAGGTCCTACACAGATGAGTGATCAAAACTGGGTGCGAGTACTTTGCACCGCGTGTGCGTGAGGAGTTGGTAAGAATACTATGAAAGATGGTCTTGTTAATGCAGATAGTATGCTGCCTAGTCATGAGGTCGTTAATAATCTGCAGTATCGGCCTGTTGAAGGAGGTCGTATGGTCAAGTCCTAATATGTTGCGTTGGATCTAACATCCAACGCAATGTATGTTTTGAAATGTCGTACTGGCTTTGAGCCCCCTATCTTGCTCGGTACAGCGAGCCCCCATGACTGTCATGTAGTCAATTAATGGCAGGGGGTTGCAATGGTGTGGATTGCTAGGGACATGTGTGAATTCCTCCAACAGAGCAAGCGTGGTAACAATGTCCCCAGTGGGCATGTGCACCAGGAATTGGTCTGTGTCAAAATTGTAGAGTCTTGATCAATTGAGGTATAGAAGAGCTTGACGAGCTCGGGACAATGGTAAACCTCATGATCGGAGTTATCATAAACTAATTCATACCAATTTCATGCGCGAATACGATCCAAAAAGATATGACCATAACCATTAACATCGCCAAAAATCCTAGAAAAGTCTTTTTTTTGGCAAAGATGGATGGTGCCATGATGAAAATTACAAAGCAGAGGAAAGAGAGACGCAAACCTCCCCCAGATTACGTGGGGGGAAACCAAACGAGATTGCACAGAGCAATCCACAGGTTGCACAGATGATCGGGTAGTAGATCAGAGATCTACAGACAGTAGCGATGGTAGGGAAATTTGGCGGCGCTTTAGAAGCTGCAAGTTGACCGCGGATCCACTGCAGAAGTCGAGCAAACGCGGCTCTGTCAGGGAGGCAGGGTCTCAGTAAAATTTGGGAGGCGACGCTTGCTACTCTCTTTTCAGATCTGAGTTTGGAATGTAGGTTAAAGAAAGAAAGAAGGGATGGAGGGTATATATAAGGGGTTGAGAAGGGTGGAATTCCAAAATAGCCCTAGGTGAAATTAGAAATTTACAACCCTAGGGAAATTCAGGTTATTAAAAAGAAAAAGGAATGTATATAGAGAAGAAAACCTAGGTGCTATTTAGCACTTAGGTCCATTATTTTTTTATTAGTTATTTACATATATATATATATTTTATTTTTTTGTTGATTATTAAAATGTTTTTTTATTATATATATATTATTTTTTTATTTTATTTTACAAGTGAGGTCCCAAAATGATTTACAAGAGACACCGGGGAAGATTGTAGAATGACTTGGTCACATATAGACTGGTCAAAAAGACCCAGTTCAAGAATATTGTGTGACTCAGACTCTGTGGTGAAGAATGGCTTTAGGCGCTGACCATTGACTTTGAAAGTGTTGTCACTCTTTGGATCGGAAATTTCAATAGTACCATGAGGAAAGACAGTTTGCACAACGTATGGTCCTGACCACCTAGTTTTTAGCTTACCAGGGAAAAAGTGGAGTCTAGAGTTATATAATAGAACTTTTTGTCCTGAGACAAAAATTTTCCTATGAATGGATTTATCATGAAAAGCTTAGTTCTGTATTTAGAGATCCAAGCGTTGTCGTATGCATCATTTCTTAACTCTTCTAACACGGATATCTGCAGCTTTCTCAAATCACCGGCTTTGTCTAAGTCCAAATTCAGCTATTTTAGTGCCCACATAGCACAGTGCTCTAGCTCCACAGGCAAATGGCAGGGATTTCCAAATATAACTCGATATGGATACATACCGAGGACAGTCTTGTAGGTGGTCCGATATGCCCATAGGGCATCAACGAGTTTGATGGGCCAGTCCTTACGATTTTGTCTGACAGTTTTCTCCAGTATCAGTTTAATTTGTCTGTTGGTGACTTTCACTTGCCCGTTCGTCTTAGGATGATAAGCCGTGGATAATTTATGAGAAATAGAGTACTTCCGCATTAGGGCTTCAAAAGCCTGGTTGCAGAAATGACTCCCGTTGTCACTAATTATCGAACGGGGGGCTCTGAAGTGTGATATGATGTTTTCACATAAGAACTTGATGATAACTTGGTTGTCATTTGTCCTAGTCCGAATAGCTTCAGCCTATTTTGAGACATAGTCTACAACTACCAAAATGAATTAGTTGCCGAAAGACAGAGGAAGGGTCCCATGAAATCGATGCCCCATAAATCAAAAATTTCTACCTCCAGGATCAATGTAAGGGGCATCATGTCTTTACATGTGATTCGACCCGTCATTTGACATCTGGCACAGAGCTTGCAGAAAGTATAAGCGTTCTTAAAGAGAATAGGACAGTAGAACCCACTCTGAAGGACTTTCTCAGCAGTCTTTCGTAGACCAAAGTGTCCACCGCAAGCTAACTCGTGACAAAATGTCAAAACACTATGATGTTCATCCTCAGGAAGACACCTCCTAATTATCTGGTTAGTGCAATATTTGCATAAATATGGTTCATCCCAAAAGAAAAACCGTATTTGTCTCATAAAGCGATGCTTTTCCTGACCTAACCAATTTGAAGGTGTTCGCCCAGTTGTAAGGTAGTTTGCTATATCAACATACCAGGGTTCTTTACACATCGTGAAGATGTGTTCGTCAGAAAAGTTTTCATTGATAGGTATAGTCTCAATTGGTGCATTTGGAATTCTCGAAAGGTGATCTGCCACCACATTCTCAACGCCCTTTTTGTCTTTAATTTTCAAATCAAATTCTTGCAAAAGAAGTATCCATCGAATCAGTCTAGCCTTTGCATCCTTCTTTTGCATCAAGTATCTAAGGGCGGAGTGATCAGTGAAAATTGTTATCCTAGACCCTAGTAGGTATTGGCAAAATTTCTCCAACGCAAACACAATTGCTAAAAATTCCTTTTCATCGTTGTGTAATTTAGTTGGGCCTCGTTAAGCGTCCTACTAGCATAGTAAATCACGTGTTGCCTGTTATCAGTACGCTGTTCGAGAACAGCGCCTATGACATAATCGGAGGCATCACACATGATTTCAAAAAGCATAGTCCAATCTGGCGCTGAGATTTTTGGCGCTGAGACAAGTCTGTGCTTAAGCTCCTCCCAAGCTTGTAGACACTCTTCACCAAAGTTGAAGGGCACATCTTTTTCTAGGAAATTCGTTAAAGGTCTAGCAATTTTGCTAAACTCCTTAATAAATCTTCTATAGAAGCCAGCGTGCCCCAGAAATGATCTAATGTCTTTTAAGCATTTTGGCTCAGGGAGCTTTATTATTACTTCCACTTTTGATCTATCAACCTCAATTCCTTTGTTTGAAACTTCATGCCCTAGGACAATTCCTTTCTTGACCATAAATGACACTTCTCCTAGTTGAGTGTCAAGTTTTTCTCCATGCATCGTTGTAAAACCAGCTTAAGATGGTGCAAGCATTGTTCAAAGGAATGGCCATAAATAGAGAAATCATCCATGAAAAACTCTAAAAATCTTTCAACCATGTCAGAAAAAAGACTAAGCATGCAACGTTGAAACGTTGCGGGAGCATTGCATAGACCGAAGGGTATTCTTCGGTATGCAAGTGTTCCAAAAGGACAGGTGAAAGTAGTCTTGTCTTGATCCTCGGGAGCAATAGGGATTTGATCGTATCCTGAATATCCATCCAAGGAACAGTAATACTCATGTCCAGCTAGTCTCTCAAGCATTTGATCTATGAATGGAAGTGGGAAGTGGTCTTTACATGTGGCAGCATTTAATTTTCAGTAATCAATGCAGACTCGAATCTTCGTTGGAAGACGAGTTTGCACTAATTCATTCTTATTATTTTCTACCAAGGTAAACCCTGCCTTCTTTGACACAGCGTGGACTAGACTAACCCATTGGCTATTGGATATGAGATAGATAATTCCATTGTCTAATAGCTTTAAAATCTCAGCTTTGATAGCCTCCTGCATGATCGAGTTTAGTCTGCGCTGTGGGTCACGTTTTGGTTTTGCATCTTCCGTCAAGTGAATCCGGTGTTACACAATGGATGGACTGATCCCTTTTATATCAGCCATGGTCCAACCAATGGCTTACTCAATTTTCCCTTAATACAACAACAAGATCCTCTTCTTGTTGTTCCGTAAGATGGGACGCAATTATTACGGGGAATGCTTCCTTTGCACCAAGTACTGGTACTTGAGATGACTAGGAAGAACCTTAAGCTCGAAAGAGGGAACCTGATCTATCACTGGTTGTTCCTTATGTAAGGGAAGGATAGGGGTGGCATTTGTTGCCCACTCCACTGTGGATTCGATGATTTGATCAAGATTGAAGTCATCAGACTCCAATTCAAATTCTCTATCAGACTCATATTCAATCTCCGTGTCATGTTCACTTGTTAATCTTTCAATTATGTTCACTTCAAATGACTCATTATCCAAATTTCGAGGTTGTTTTCCCAGGTGAAAAATATTTACCTCTTTTGTCATATCTCCAAAAGTCAGACGCATCGATACATTCCTACAGTTGATGATTGCATTTGCGGTGGCTAAGAAGGGTCGTCCTAGAATGACAGGGGTCTGAGCTTTTGGGTTGTGTACGGGTTGCGTCTCCAGAACAATGAAATCTACGGGGTAAATGAATTCCTCGACCCGTATGAGAACATCTGTAATCTCCCCCTTGGAATCTTTACAGATCGATCAGCCAGTTGTATAGTAACTCTGGTTGGACGGAGGTCGCCCAACCCGAGTTGCTGATACACAAAAAAGGAAGAAGTTGATGCTGGCTCCTAGATCAAGTAACGCACTATTTATCGTGGTTTGTCCTATAATACAGGAAATGGTTAGACTCCCTGGGTCTTTATATTTTACAGGAATGGGCCCAATTAGCAACTCACTTATGTTTGAAGCAAGGAAGACCTTCTTTGAGACATTTGCTTTCCTTTTCTTGGTGCACATATCTTTTAAGAACTTGGCATATGAGGGGACTTATTGTATGGCATCAAGAAGGGGCACATTAATCTGGACCTGATTAAACATTTCCTTAATCTTCTCCATCTGAGCATTAGTCTTTTGATTTGCTAGCTTATTAGGGAATGGTACAATAGGCTTGTATGGTTGCTCATCTATTTTGTCTTTGTTATTGGACTTGGAGGTTGACGATTGTGAACTTGAAGATGGATCATTCTGAGTTGGTGGTACAAGAACAGGAGGTGCTGACACTGATTTATTAGGAATAGGATGACTAGAAACCTGATTGTCTATCTGCTTTCCAGATCTCAAAATATGAGCAGTATTACATTGACTTGGACCTATATCTTCAGCTTCATGAATAAGGAAGGGGTTCTTAGGATTGGGCAATGGTTGACTTGGCAGTGTTCCCTTTTGTCTTTCATTTAATGAGTTAGCCAGTTGACCTATCTGATCCTCTAACCTATTGATAGCTTGGTGGTGGGTGTTCATCATTGAGGCCTGGGTTTTAGATAAGGTTTCAATCATTCTTTCCAAATCTGACAATTTTTTATCTGGATGATTCTGTGTTTGTTGTTACTGATATGTGGGCTGGAAGTTATATTGGAAGTTTGATTGAAAATTTGGTGGACTCTGGTGGAAACTGGGTTGATGAGACTGAGCAGGATATTGGTGTGAAAATTGTTGCCTTGGTTGCTCATGATCAGACTGACTCCATGAGAAATTTGGATGGTTCCTCCATCCCGGTTTGTATGTTTTGGAGTACGGATTGTAGTTGAGTCTGGTGTATGTACATTCATATTCTCAGGGTACATTTGAGCTTGGTAGACAGGACACTCCTTAAACAGGTGGTTAAGAGCATGGCAGTAGGTACAACCCGGATTGATCACAGGTGTTGGGTTGACCTGATTCACAGAATTCGGTTCCCTAACCTCGAGCAGTTCTAACCTTTTCATCAATTGTGTTATCTTTGCCTCGGCAGCTATAGAGGATTCAATCGAATGCATACCGGTTCTAGAAGTGGTGGGATTAGTTTTCTCAGGGCAATACTCCCACTGAATGGTTTTTTTTGCTAAAGCATCAAAGAGGTCTCAACCCTGGTTCTCATCTTTCTTCAAAAATTCCCCTTGACACATAGTCTCATGGAGTGTCTTAGTTTGGTAGTCTAGTCCGTCATAGAGAATTTGGCACTACCGCCACTTCTCTATGCCGTGATGAGGACATTGGGCTAGTAAATCCTTAAACCATTCAAAATACTTTCAAAATGATTCACTTGTTTCCTGCTTAAACTGCATTATGTTTTTCCTGATGAGGGCCATTTTATGAATGGGATAGAACTTCCTAAGAAAGACTTTGACAAAATCATCCCATGACGAGATAGAACTGCAGGCAGATTATACAGCCACTTCTTGGCTATGTCCTTAAGCGCGAAGGGAATGAACCTTAATCTAACAGCGTCTTCCCTCAGTTGGGAAATTCTCATCATCAAACACACTTCTTCAAACTCACGAATGAAGAAATATGCGTCCTCGGATTCTAGGCCATGAAACCTAGGGAGTGTATTTATGAATTGCGGTTTAAGCTCAAAATTGTTTCCATTTGCCTCGGTAAAAGAACGCATGAAGGAAGTGAAGTGCGAATAGGGTAGAACTTGTCTTGGAGAGAAGTATTGTTAGCCATGATTGGGATTGTGTCAGGAAGTGGTGTTTATGCAAGCGTAGAAGTCCTAACAAGTCTTGCTGAAATTGGATCCTGGACCACACTTGCATGCACAATCACAGACAACGTTCACCAAACAATCAAGCGAAAAAGGAAAATAACAAACAAGAATAAATAGAAAAACAATCACAAGCTATCTAGGATCCCTGGACCTAGACGACTCCTAACTGTTCGATGAACTGAAGAAGGTTATTGCTCGAGTCAGACACAGCTAATCAGCCAGGTAGGGCCAAAATACGGTGGGAGGTATCCGTGCGTAAGCAACAGGCCTTAATTATGCCAAACCACGGTATCTTTGAGCTAACCTCTTAATCCCCAACCTTAGATACTGATTTGACTAGAGTATGAATCAAAAAAACATTCCATCCTCAGCTGATCTCTTATCGAGTCCGGATGTCCCTAGGGGCCAACGTCTATCAATTTTTATTAAAAAGCTTTTGATTGTGAGTG
The DNA here is from genome assembly GCA_038442645.1 of Agave tequilana. Lineage (NCBI taxonomy): Eukaryota > Viridiplantae > Streptophyta > Magnoliopsida > Asparagales > Asparagaceae > Agave > Agave tequilana. The sequence goes on along the minus strand of JAVJIF010010898.1, from coordinate 3,133 downwards.
CTTGGGATGTGATTTTTGGGCCAAGGAAGGGTGATTAAATCTCCACCTTATCTTGTTATTGGGTGGTGCCCTTAAAATCAGTTTGTACAAGTGTACAATATATGCAAACAAGATTTCACTCAAAGCGATGTAAATCAACCAAGAGATGAGTCCTATTCGAAATGCAATGCGAATGTACCTTGCTCCAGCACTCTTCAACAGTAAAGTAAATGAATTGAAAAGACACGTGCCTAAAATGCAAACGTCTAATCAATTTTTAAACTTTTCAACAAATGTTTTACTATTGGTTTATTAGCACTCTCCTGGTGATGGCATAGAGAAAATAAAGTTTGCAGCAAGCTATATTTTTGCAAAGCAAACAGCCCTGCACAAAACCAGTCAGTAGTGAGCTCTTCCTTGCCGCAGGTCCGCGGCCTAAGCCGAGAAAAACGCAACAATTCAGAGGGTACTTGGTCTCTGCTTTCTAAAGCAGAGGCCCAAGACCACTTATATGTCACTGCAAGTCTTTGTTTTCTGTTTCCTTAACCTGTAACCTGCAACGGAGAAGAAAAATTCGTTTTAGTTTCAAAAACTCAATAAAAACCGTTACCCTCCCCGGCAATGGCGCCAAAAATTTTGTTCGAAAGGAGTAATTGTATTGAGAAGGGGTTTAGAGTAAACCATTGATGTCCGTGTACTGATGATCAAAACTCTGAATGTATATGGAGGTTTACTTTACTCCTTCGAATCACCGTTCGTAGCACAAGCTATGACGGGTCGTATCTGCAGGGATGGTTAGCAATGGAAGCGTTCAAGGTTTTTATGTTAAGATTTTTGAGAAGAAAAATGAAAGTTCTTCTTTGTTTAAAGAATGAAAAACAAAACGAAGTGAAAAGGAGAGAAAATCTTTGTAGGTTTTGTAAAGAAAAAGAAAAATGGAATGAAAGCCGGAATGAAAACGGTGATGTTTAAAAAGAGAATGTTTTAGAAAAGGGTTTTAAAATACGATAGAGAGAGAGCCATGACTAACTAACATTCTGCACTGCTAACTTACTACTCTCATTGGGTGATGCATGACTCATGTTGATTCATCGGCAATAGTATATCTTGCTTTGTCAAGTCGATATGTTGTCCCATGTCGACGATGTGTTCTCATCTAGGCTTGGCTAGGTGGCCTCCTTGGATCATGGGCTCCCTAAATAGATTTTTAATAATGGAACATGGGTAGTCACACTTAGGTATGCTAAAAATAATGTAAGATTCATTAGTCCATCAAAATTATAATCAAGCTAGCATGAAATAAGAAACTTGTACAATAGTTGTTAGCACAATGAAGTGATCCATCTTCATGTTCCATCAAGGCACTTGTTCAAGAGACAAGGCTTTAAGTGAGGCACAGATGAATCATATAGAGGGGATACAAAGCATTTACTAAGAATTGAACATAACTCATCTTCGTTGGGAATGAAACAGACTTGTAAATTGTAAGACTAGAAATAGAACATCCAATGATTCATATGAGTTAGCAATCACCCATGAGTTAGTAGTTAGTAGTGTTTAGAAGTTAGTTAGTCATGTTAGTGAGTTAGCTAGCCATAGGAAGAAAGAACAAGCAAAAATACATGTAGAAATTAAATGCAAGAAAGTTAAATTGAAGAAAAATGCAATAGAACAAGATAAGACTTGAGGAAGGAAAGATTGATCCCTTGTATTGAGTTGTCACCTTCTTCAATTACAAAGATTTCTCACCCTCCCTCTCTTTTCTGGATCTAGAAGGAGAAAATAAAAATTACACAAGAGACTAAAGAAACCTAGAGAAACCCTAGCAATTTCCCTAAACAAGAATGCTATTCTCTCCTTTCCATTTACAGAGGCCCTAGGGGTCTATTTATAGCTTCCAGGAAAAGAGGCCATCCCACCACAGCTGTTGGATCAATCGCTTGATTAACGGCCAAAGTATTGCCGCGGATCCATAGCCAGAGCCGCGTTTCCGCTGCAGAATCTTAGCCGTTGCGCCAACAAATTCTCTGCCATTCTGTTATGCCTCGTGTGCCTAGCTGGATCTTCTAGAAGGCGGAGAATATGCTTTGGATCAGTCCAGATTTGGGCTTCCTTGTTGTGGGCTTCTAAATTCCTCTTTAATTCCTTTAAAAATCACAAAATTTGGGCTTCTTCTCCATTTAATATTGGACCTGAAAAATAAGAGAGAAAAGCAATAAAAATCCCATTTTTATTAATATGAAGCATAGTATGGTGGTATAAAAATGATGCATAAATGAACTCCAATCAGCGGCCATCAAGGGCTTGTAACTTCTCAGCGTGAGGTGTAAGAATTCTTATTGTACTCCCCCAAAGTTTTAATAAAGTTTCTCCCCTTCTCCCGTGGATGTACACACGATCTGTTTGATAGGTGGAACCACATTATATTGTGTGTTAGCTTTCTATCTACTTTGGAATATCTTCTTCTTCTCTTCTTCAAGTTGCCTTAGTAGATCATATGATTCATATCCGCAGCGCCGCCCCAGTCGATCTGGTTATAGGGGCGTCCTCCCCTGAAATCACAACAATTAGTATCAGAGCATGCAGATTATTTTCCAACCATTGGTATCAGAGCAAGGTCAACGTGAAGATGTTTGCGATCAAGTTTGATATTCAGAAGTTCGATGGCGTCATCAATTTCAACAGATGGCAGATTAGGATGAACGCCATCCTTACCCAGAGCGGGTTAAACAAAGCACTACTCGGGAGGGAGAAAAAGGCTCAAGACATGAAAGAAGAAACTTGGCAAGTGTTGGATGAGAAAGCCTTGATAGCTATTCAACTTTGCTTGGCGGGTGAAGTGCTTGATGAATTTTTCTACAGAGAAAACTGTGTCCTCGCTGTGGGGAAGCGACTTTAGGACCACTATCTGAAGAAGTTGTTGGCGAATAGGTTGATTCTGAAGCAGCGTCTTTTTCTTCTCTCTGTAGGCATGAAGGTACATCTATCAAATCTCACATTGCAAATTTTCCTCTATTATTAATGATCTAGATAAGATAGAGGTTAAGATAGAGATGAGGATTAAGCACTTCTATCACTATGTTCTTTACTTTCTTCATATCGAACTTTAAACAAGCTATCATCTATGGAGGCAAGTAAACAATCAAGGTCAATG